>PVHP010011467.1:0-45111 GCA_004024765.1 Zapus hudsonius | reverse complement strand
TTGCCTTCTGCGTATAGGAAGGCTACTGATTTTTGTGTGTTAATTTTGTATCCTGCCACCTTGCTGAAGGCATTAATCACCTTCAAGAGGTTACTGATACTATTCTTGGGGTCTGATATATAAAGGATCATGTCATCTGCAAAGAGGGATAGTTTAATTTAAAAAATTAAAAAAAAGAATTTTAGAGCTGGGGACCATCTAACCCTACCAACCAACTGTAGGTCGATACCTGAGATTCTGGCAAGAGAGAAGCTACCACAGTCATATCATGGAGCATTCATATGGAACCCCGCAGAGAAGGACAGAAGGAACGGAACGAGGGACCCACAGCCACAGACATGCAATCTACACAGGATAAGCCAGTGAGACAGAAACCAACGATCTTCGACACAAAGACCCCTAAACTCACAACCTTAAAGCAGCCTTAATATTCATCCACCACGACTCAGGGAACTATGTGGAAGAGGGGGCGGAAAGATTGTAAGAGCCGTGGTGGGGGAGACTATCCAGAGGCATGGCACCCTTCAGTATCAACACAATTGGGCCAGGAGGACTGGGCTGAGTACTAGGCTATCCAGGGTCCCCTGCCACAAGGACTGATCCAGACGGCCTACGGAGGAGGATATCCAGTTGATTGGGGATGGGGAGAGGGAGCATTGGGGATAACAACTCATTGTTTGCCCACTGAATAATGTAGCTCATTATGGACAATAATATATATTTAAGACTTAAAAAAAGAATTTTAATTCAAGAGATTAACCTTGGGGAAAGATGAAGGACATGAAAAATATGCAGCACTTAATCACAGTGAAGCATTAACACTGGAGTATATACATATACTATAAATATTTTTTAAAAAAAATGTGCTAAGAATGCCTAGCTTTCTGGTCTAAGTCTGTTCATGTGGTAATTGAGAAGCTGAACCTGATAGATTGACATCCTTAAGACTAGAGTAATTCTACTTGACTTGGACCTAAAGTAGAAGTAGGAGCACAAATTAGTGGATCAAGTAATCATTACTTTTCATTCAATTATGACAGATTTGTTGGTGTGGCTTCTTTGCAAGGATAATGTAGATTTGGGGTCAGTTCATTTGTATGTG
The DNA here is from genome assembly GCA_004024765.1 of Zapus hudsonius. Classification (NCBI taxonomy): domain Eukaryota; kingdom Metazoa; phylum Chordata; class Mammalia; order Rodentia; family Dipodidae; genus Zapus; species Zapus hudsonius. The sequence continues at coordinate 44,009 of PVHP010011467.1, read as the reverse complement.
TGGTCTGAGCACTGTCCATTGATACATTCAATTTCTGAAGAGGTGAAGATGAGAGGAGAAGGGAGATGCTCAGTGGTTAAGGTTGTTCCACAAGCCTGAAAACCAGTGTTCAGATCCTTCAAATCCATGTTAAGCCAGAGGCAAGCAGAACACATGAATGTATTCCCACTGAACTTGTCGCAATGAAAGGAAGAATCAAGAATATTTCAAAGCTAATAGGACTACTTTGTAGGCATTTCAAAAGGAAACAAGAGAGCTCCTATCACACACCAGGAGTGTAGATGAAGCCTGACAATCTAGGGTATTCTCTGATCCCCATGTGTGCACACATACACAAAACAGAAAGAAGAGATATAGATATACAGATGATAAACAGGCTATAGGTAAGTGAGAGACAGATATACTCAAAAGGGAAGACAATTAAAATAAGTATTTTATTTGACGTATTCAAAATTGAACACATTCAGGTTTCAAGGACTTATATGAGAAACAAAACATGTTGAGAATATTAATGGACTTGTAAAGTAATGTTCAATATTTTGATCAAAGAAGTGTGTTATTCTGAAAGGGTGTAAACACAATCATGTAGCAGAGTTAAAACAAAGCAATGTTGAATGTTCCAATTGATCCTGTTCACTCTGTTTCTTTTTCCCTGATGACAACAATATGTCGATGAAGTAGCCATAATACATAGTTAAAACCACTTCCCACCTATCTCTGTAAATGTTACAGAGAAAAATCTACACAACTGTGAGACTAAAGACAAAATTATGAGGCTACTTAAGAAATTAAGAAAGAATTTGATAGAGAATTTATGTTAATCCATTTCTAGATTCTAAAAATCTACTCTATTTTGTAGTATTGTTTTAATTGATGTAGATATGACGGCATATATATATATATATATATATATATATATATATATATATTTTGTTTATGGTAGAACTGGGCTGAAACATACCTAGGCCTGTATTCACATTTCATTTTGAGACAGAATCTCACAAAATTATCCAGGTTGACCTTTAAGTCACTCTGTATCCCAGAAAGGCCTTGAACTTGCAATCTTCTTGCCACAGCCTCCCAAGTCATTTTGATTGCAAATGAGCTGCTAGAACAGGTAAGTTATATTTTCTAATATTTCTTCCTAAAATGTTAAAACTATGAATTAATTACCTCAGTATAATTAGAAGAGAAGGTTTTGAATGTTCTCACCATAAATATATCATTAAAATTAAGAATAGGCCTGTGTTAATTACATTATTTCATCCTTATTCAATTTTTACATAAATCAAACTATACTGCAGCTTGTCCATATACTAATAGTTTGTATAATTAAATTTAAAATTAATTTGAAGCTATTTAACATATAAAAACAAACTTTCTTTCACTATACAAGCTGGTCTAAGCCTTGTAAATTTTTAGTATACAAGGATTGGTTTTCCACCTTGTTACTACTATTATCATGGTGTCAGCACAGACAATACTAAGAAAGAGGAAAAAATTTTTTCTGTTAAATGTCTATTATATACATATGACATTCAGTATTCTTATGACCAAAGTTCAATACTGACCCTGTAATAATCTATTGCATTCTTTTATCAAAAATTTATAGTTAGCAAGACATTTGCAATTAGTACCAAATATGTGCTTACTATGGAAAAGTAGAGATGTGTGCACATAGTTCTCTAAAAAGGTTAAATTTCATGTTATAAAAATACCATTCATTAATTCATCCAAGTTTCCAGAGCAGACAGGATCCATTTTCACTTAAAGTATATAATCATATGGATCAAAATAGATTTATGGTGGGTTTAAGAGTGAATTAGAATTTTAATGACAATAAATTGATATTAGGAAAATTAGGGATGAGTGTGGTGACACAAGGCCTATATTCCCAGCACTCAGCAGGCAGAGGTAGGAGGATCACCATGAATTAACGACCAGCCTGAGTCTACCAAATGAATTCCAGGTTGTGTTGAAGATTGTTGGTGACTGTCTCATTGGCTTATCCTTTGTTAACTGATTGGCTGTGGTTATAGGTCTCTTGCTTATCCCACCACTCTCTGTGGGGTTTCATGTGGACCCTCCATAGTAGGTCTGGGGGGGGCTCATCTCTTGCCAGGATGTCAGCTATCAGCCTGTGGCTCATTGATAGTGTTGGAAAGATCATAGCTCTCTCATTGCCTTCTGTATAATACAAACAGAAACTACATTTGAGAGTGAGGTCAGTATAGGTTAACTGAGATACACATTTTTGAATTGGCTAGATTCTATTGTGAGTAGCCTCTTTGTAATTCACTTGTAAAGCACATTTCTCTTTGGGGTCTGAAGATTTTGGTTCCTAGTGCATTTTGCCCTGAGTCCCCAGTTCCGATTAAGGGCTCCCCATCACTAAGTGGATTACTTGGCCAAATTAAAAGCTGTTGATTACCTCCTCCAGGCATTGGCTCCTCCATTGCACAAGTGTTCAATGTCCTCTCCCAGTAGGAAGCATGTGCAGCCTACTCCTGGTGGCAGACTGCATTTCATATCAGTGGTCTCTGTTTACTCCAACTGTAGTTGACCCGTTTTTCCTGGCAGCTTATGCAGTGCCTTCCAGCACTGCACTAACTACTATCTGTGGGCTGGTTACCATTCTGGACCTCTCAGCATCTCTCAATGCTAATAGATGGCTTTCTGTGGTTTCTTCAGCAACAGGATCCTACCTCAGGCCTGGAGTGGGTATTCAAGAGCTTTGACAGAATCCTGTTTATTTTTGGGACCTCATGGGTCACTTTGGTCAACAGCTCAGTGAGGGAAGGAGCTGGTGACTGGGACCAGGAGTTGCCAGACTGGTCAATTTTTCAAAATAGTCTCTCTCTCCCTTCTATTCACTGCCCCTCTTTTATTCCGTTCATATATTACAAAATTTCATGTACATGCTTTGTAGATCTTAGTTAAATATGAGGCCTTCCTTTTTATTTATTTGCAAACAAAGAGAGACAAAGAGAAAGGATGGGTATGTCTGCCCCCCCCCCCAGTTCCTGCAAACTCCAGATGCATGCACAACTTTGTGCATCTGGCTTTCCATGAATACTGGGGAATAAAACTCAGTTTGTTAGACTTTAGAGGGAAGCATCTAAATTGTTGAGGAATTTAGATCTTATTGTTTTTTTGTGGTGGGGAATCTTGGATTCCTCACTAATCCCAACACACCAACAAAATTAGGGTATTCAATTCTTGTCATATAAATTTAAAAAATTAGAATTATAGGCCACCAGATGGTAAGGTTTAGAGAGACTTCATTATGTTAAGAGGAGCAGAGAAGAAGGTACAGAGACCTCCTGCCATGAGTGTGGACTGAGAGTACATGGGAAGGTGCCCCTCTCTTGGTAGCTGGCTACAGAACCAGGGGATCTGCTCTGGCAAGCCAAGCAAGAAAATGAAGGGAAAATATAAGAAGGATCCCGTCATGAAAAAAGTCTATATGAGAAAGAAGCCTCAGCCCCTTACCACAACCACCATGCTGTGCTGAGAGGTCTTACCTAAGCCTGCAGATTCAGTGTCTGAGTTGGTCTTTCATGAGGACAAAGAGGGAGAGTAATGTGTCTCTTTCAGTTGCATATATCCTCAGGCTCATGTGAGCCAGAGAGACTGATTGGTATGGCTTTAACTAATCAGTTTCAAGATTCGATTTGAGTTTTAGTCAGATACCTCCCACTCTAGGGAAAGGCTCAGGTTGTCTTATAGAAAACAGGTTAAGTCCAAGGGCATTTCTGTTCTTTACTTTCAGGGTCCCAGTTACCATGAAACTGTCACAGTCAGATTTTTTAAGGTATTTTTATAATCAACACACCATTAATTTTAGTTGTGGAACGTATGCACAATGCAGCTTTATTCAGCCATAAAGAGCTGACAGACACTTAGGTAGATTCTACTATTTCACTACGGAGAATAGAGCAGCAATAAATATGGATGATTAGGTAGCTCTGTGTTATGTTGACTAAGAATCTTTCCGATATATACTCAACAGTGATATAACTGGATGATACAGTAGTTTTATTTTTGTTAGTTTTGATAAACCTCCATATTGATTTTTATTGTGGCAGAACTAACTGACATTTCCAGCAATGGCATTTAATGCCTCCATTTCCCCCATTTCCTTGCTACCATTTATTATTAATTTTCATTATGATAGCCATTCTGAATGGAATGAGAAGGAACACAGCTTCAATTTTACCTTTTATTTTCTTTATGGCTAAGGATGGTGATTTTTTTCATTTCTCTTTTTTATATGAATGGTTGTGTGTGTGTGTGTGTGTGTGTGTGTTTGTTGTTTGTTTGTTTGTGTGGTGCATGTAAGTGTATGTGCCCTTGCACTTTACTGAGACACAGGAGGTGTGGTGCTCACCTGCAGAGGCTGGAGAAGAGCATTCTTCAGCACATTCTTATTTTGAGCTGTACTCTTTTCTCATATTTTCCATTAATAAGTAGAAACTCTGTACATACAAGTCTTGTGTTGTATCCCTCCCTTCAGCCACTATTCCACTGAAGCCTCTTCTCAATGGGATTGCAGGAAAGCTCCATATAATTCAGGCCTATAAATTGTGCAAGCTGCACTGGATTGCAACAGGAGTTTTATGCATTGTCTTAACTGCCTTTGCAAACTTATCCAAGATTTTCTAACTTTTCTGAAGTTCTTTTTTCCTCCATATCTAAAATTATTTTACATAGTGGCATACAATTTCTCTTGGAGTAATTATATAGTTGAAAATACAAGTTATGCAGTAGAATAACACAGACTTTTTTGGATGTTATTATCTCTATACACATCTTCCCCTAAGTGTATAGACTAAAAATACGTAAGAACTTAGAAAAATACCATTAGAAGCTGCAAATTTGCAGACCTAAAAAGAGAAAGTAACAGCAATTTCTACACATGATCATTTTCTAAGTCTATCTTAAATACAAAAATGCTTTCGATTCTGGAAGCATCACTACCATATTTATCCTTTATAATTATATAGTGTTTAAGCGTTTGCTTCTATCCAGTATTTCCAGACAAAAAAAATTAAAGTTGATTTGTTCTTCCAAGTGTCCATTGTGTCTTTCTTAACTCACAGAGAAGTAATGTCCTGTCAGCAATGTTCTAATAGATGCAGTTTGACAAGTGTTTAGTTATTTATTTATCATTTTTATTTATTTCTTTTAACAAGCCTTAACCTTATTCCTGAATGAATTGGGCTTTCTCTAGGCAGACAGAGTCCAGTGAATCAACTGTAGTGTTAATCAATAAAAGTAATCAACTTTTGAAGCAAAGCCTGTCTGTTACAATGGGTAGCAAGTAGCTCTTAAATGTGCTTAAGACACACTTTAAGGAGTAAACATGGCTTGAGCTACAGCTCTTTCTGCTACCTTATTCAGGTAACATTAGAATGCTAGAGGAGACCAGAGTTTCGATGGATTTCTTGAATGTCTGGGCAATGATGAATACAAAAGGAATGTTGAAGGGAAAGGAAGAAGCACTAGCAATCTGTGTGAAAACAGATTCTGTGCAATGGGATGCATCAAATCATTCCATAAGTGAAGTTATATGTGAAATTAAAGGTAATTCTATCATTTATGTGTCAGTCACAGCCTTTGTCTAATTTCTAGTTGAGTCTCTGCTGTGTAATATCTCATACTGTCATCAACTACACATTTAATGACATAAGTAGGTTTTTCACTAAGAAAATTCATGTGGCTGAATGATTCTTCCTGTGTGCTTTCCTGACAGAGGCTTTTATATTGATAGGAGAATTTTTAATTGGAACACATTAGTTTTAGCAAAATGATTTTAATATTAAAATCCAAGTATTTGAACAAATTTCTGATGAAATGATTTTCTCCATTTGTGATGAATATGAAAATTGTGGCAAAGATTTATAATCTTTTATAATCTTTAAAGTCCATAAAATGATGAATACTGATAAGTTCATACATTTCTAATTACATTCACTTTCTAAAAGTATTAAGTGATGTACATGTCTCTCAGAATCATTTATCTTTTAATGTCTTTGTGGAATAATAATAATAACTCAATAACAATATTTGCTATCATTAATCACACAACAGACATCTTTTCTCAAATAAGTTCTTTTGTATATATGGCAAGTCTGGAAGGAAATCTTTCAAGTTTAGAAACAACACATTCAATTGTAAACTGCAATATGTTTTGCAATATTTTGATACCTGAGCTCCAATTTATGTATCTGTAACCCACAAGTGACTAGAAAACATGTACAGGACTTAAGAAGTTGTTTAGAGAGCAGTTAGTTTGGGGAACAGTAGAGGTACAGCCTGAAGAACTTTTGCTGTGTGAATCTTCATGTATTATTAGCCATTTGCAAGCTGCAGGCACAGGGAGGTGAAGACTAATGCTAACATGTTGTTGGTTACAACATGGTGATATAGCTGACCTACTCAGCCCTTGTTTCCTCCTTTGTTATAGAATTCTTGATGCATTATTACAGTCCTGTTGTCCAAGAAAGAAATTGCAGTGCTGAGAAAAAAAATATGTGTGCAACCTGTCAGAGTAAAAACTGATAGTGACCAAAATTTAAGAGTGGTATGAAATTAAATATGATACTTTAGAGTTATTGAGTAAAACATTACTTCAATTCCTACTTTTGTAGCCAATGGAAATATAAAATTGGATGTTCTATTGGTACAGACCTTCACACTTATTTTAGCCCATGTATCTATCATCTATTCAATTTTTTAGAACCTGAAAGTCATTCTATCTGGTACAGTTGTTGGTATTAGGCCACAGTGCATGGTGATTTTCAGGCTTCTAAACAATTAGCTATAGGTATGTTCTTCCAGAGAGAATGCATTGATAAGGGAAATACTTCCTGTTCAAAATTATAGCTTTATGATTTATTGATTCCATATTTGAAAGTAAGCTGATTTAAGATAATTTTTAAGGATATTCATTCAATTCTTTTTATGGCAGGAAGTGATTTATTTCAAGCTTACGCACACACACACACACACACACACATATATATATATATATATATATATATATATATGTATATATATATATATATATATATATATAATGTCAATACTATTTAATTTCAAATATGGTTAGTGAAATTAAGTTCTCCACTTTAGCTGAAATGGGTATACATTTTGCTAGAAAATATTAACTCATTTTTTTCTGGAAATTCCTGGTGATGAGAATTGAGACCAGAGGACCACCATTGAGTCTAATGATAGTCATTGTATTTTTTCACATCTTTACCCATTGAGCAGGGTTTTGAATCATTTATTATGTTAGTTCATGTTCTCTGTACACTAAAGCAGGCAAAGTCTCTCAGCAGTTTTCACAGTCCTTCCACAGTTAGTTAGATGAGACTGGGTGCCTCTGCAGTCCCACTCTGGCACAATAGAACTAGAGCATTCCTGAAGATTAAAAAATACACACAAATCTCCTTGGACCTAGTAAAAATAATTCACTAGTTCTACTTTTATTCCTTTCTCTTATTTAGCAATAAAAGAAACTTGAATGTAATGTAATGTAATACTTTCATATCAGTTCAGGTAAATATCTCTTCCCAAACACATTTCATATAAAATTGGTTTTCTAATATACACAACTTTATCCATAATAATATTTTATTTCTACATTTTTTTCAATTCATACATATTAGGAATAACTTAAATGTGAATTAAAAATAAAAAAGGATATACTCTATAACGCAAAATTACTTACTGTAGTAGTCAGTTTATGTCTGTTATACTCTTTTATAAGAAAATGTTCAAAATAAATATCAAAGAAACAGAAATCAAAACAAAAATGAGATTCTGCCTAACTCCAGTCAAAATGGTATACATTAAAAAATCAACCAATAATAGATGCTCATGAGGATGTGGGGAAAAACGAACCCTTATCCACTGCTGGTGGGAAAGCAAACTGGTACAACCACTATGGAAAGCAGTGTGGAGGCTTCTGTACAGGAAGGATATAGAACTACCAGTTGACCCAGCTATCCCTCTACTGGCATCTATCCTCAGGACTCCTCATTTCAGCACAGAGACATCTGCACAACCGTGTTTATAGTGGCTCAATTCATAATAGCTAGGAATTGGAACTAACCAAAATGGCCATCTCTGGATAAATGGATATCAAAAATATGGCACATATTCAAGATGGAAATCTACTCAGCACTGAAAAAAAATGATATAATGAAATTCAAAGAAAAATGGATGGACTTGCAACAGATCATACTCAGTGAACTCACACAAGAGCAGAGAGAGAGCAATGCTGCATATTTTTCCTTATCTGTGGCCCCTATTCAGGTTAGGCTTGAACAGTAAATAAACATGACTAGTGATTCAGGAGACAAAAGGAACAGAAGGAAATGGGGGTTGGGGGAAGAGATAAAGGGGGGAGATTTACACTAATCAAAAATAGCAAGAATATGACTCTATAGAATCCTTTCTTCTGTACAATTTCCTGAGGTAGCTGTGTGCATCATATGGTAAGAAGGGCCCCAAAGAGGGGGGTGGAAGCCTAGCTATAGAACAAATGACTCTGACCTTCGGGTCCCTCTCCCAGTAATTAGTTACTGTCCATAAACAGTTGCTAATCAAAGTGACCTGCATGGTCCCTAAAATAAGAAAAACTTTTGTCACAGCCCTTGAATACCCACCTCTGGCAAAACATAAGACTCTACTGCTAAAGATTCCACAGACTGCTATTACATAACACTGAGAGACTACCCCGATGAATTCGGAACAAATCCAACTCCCTGAAGGTTAGCCTGTGTAATGCTGGAAGGTATTACATGAGCTGCCAGAGGAGCCAGATGAATGATATTCTGAGAAAGCAGGGGACATCCTCATGCTACACCAAATGATGACCTGAGAATGCAGAACACACTGCTATATGGCACAGACTAGCAAGACAAGAAGTGCCCATCTGTGCAATAGTGGTGCTCAACCTAGCTGGGTAATCAACAGCTGGCTAATTGGCTATGAGATCCCCTGAGTGGCAGGGAACCGTTGTCTGGTACAGGGAACCAAAGTAACCTTGAACGGGGACCAAGAACTGGATCTCCAAGGCGAAGTCCTCACTAACCGTAGGTCTTCAGAAAGGCTAAAACCTTCAAATGCTCACCAAACTAGCAATATTTGTCTCAATTAACCAACAATGATCTGATTCTCCACTGGAGATTCTGTTTGTATTTTTCGGAAATCAATGAGAACTGAATTCCACCAAGTGAACCTGAGTTTATGGGGCACCTAAGCATGAGAAGAACCACCTCAAACTTAGCATTTAGAGCCCTAACACAACCTTTAAGGAAGTGGTGTGATGAGCAAAAGAGCAAGGCAGATATCCTAGGGAAGGATAATGGAGATAAACACCAAGGGTGCCCAGAATAATCCAAAACACCAATTCAGAGACTTATAAACCCAATAATTATGCAAACTTCAAACTCACCCATCATGACTCAGGAAATTTGTGAAGATGTGATGGAAAGAATGTAATAGCCATGGGGGGGGGAGAATAATTCATTAAAGGGAATGTCATCCAAGTTTCAATGGTTTTCTTTAATAACTTACACTGAGCATATTAGTTTGTTAATATATAATTTTATTCCAATAAAAACGTTAAAAATAATATCTCTAGGTAAAATCCACTAAGAAAGTAAAATTAAACAAATATTACAAATCAAAATTAAAATTGCTTATAAATAATTTTGTTTTAATATACTGACTGCTAATTAAATGAATTAGAATAAGTATAATGAGATGATGGAAATTGGCTCATCAGCAGATTGCACTTGGTTTAGGCAGCCTACTCTCCTGTGTCTACATAATAAAATCACTTACTGAACAAAATTTCTTGAAACATCTCTGAAGTCTCAAAGTAGATAATATAAAATTGAGAATTTGTTTGGCACATATCAAAAACTATTGATAACTTCTCTTCCAGAAAGAGAAGGTGTTGCAGTCAGCTTTCTAGTTGCTGCGCAGAAAGAACCCAAGCAAAAGTGGCTTGTGGAGGAAAGGGTTTATTTGGCTTATGGACTCGAAGGGAAACTCCATCCTGGCAGGGAAAATGATGGCATGAGCAGAGGGCTGGACATCACCTCTGCCACAACACTGGAAATAGCGGCAGGAAGGTGTGCCAAACTCTGGCAAGGGGGAGCTAGCTTATAACCCCATAAGCCCACCCCCAACAACACAGCTCTAGTGAGGTTCTAATTCCCGAATTGCCATCAGCTGAGGATCGATCTATCAGAACACATTCATTTGTTTGTGGGGGACACCTGGATCAAACCATGACAGAAGGGAAACTTTTTTGCTACAGGTGACATAACAGTTAACCGCAACTATGGGTCTCAAAACTTACACATATTATTGAATATGGATACCAGAATTTCAAAATCAAGATATTGGCAAACCTAAAAGGTTCCAAACACAGTTCTCTTTGGAACTCCAAGTTCGTTGGGTAGTTGGTATGCTTTGGTATTCCTTTGCTCTAGCTACTTCACTTCAATATCTGCCTAGATCTTCACATTAACTTCTCCTGGGAATATTTCTATTTTATTCTTCCTCTTCTTCCTCTTCTCCTTCTCCTTTTTTCCTCTTCCTCTTTTTTCTTCTTATTTTCTCTCTCTGTAATAGAGTAACAATTAAAGATAATCAGGTTAATTCAAAATGATCTTGTCATCTCTAATGTATTAGATTAATTAAAGCTTTAAGATCTGTGTTTTTGAAGTAAGTTAACACTAGTAAATTATAAGAATTAAGATGGCTTGTATCTTTCTTTAAGGAGGCTGTACTCAGACTATGTCAGTAATAATCAATTGTGTAATAATGTATTAATATCATTCATGTTAATCAATCCCATGGTCATAACTGTAACAATAGAAGGTTTATTTATTTTGTCAAAAGCAATGATTTCAACTTGTAGTAAGGAATGTAAATGCATAAGTTCTTATATACAATAAACAATAAATTCATTAAAATATGCGAAATATTCATTCAAAAAGAAACATCTAAATGTTAGAATGATAAATAGCATTGGTTAATAATGTGGTAAACTTAAACAGTACATCATTTCATACATACAAACTAAGATTTAATGGAATAAACAGAAAGATAAGTTGATAGATTAGATATCATGAATACTCTGAGTGAAATGTAGAATGTATTCCACCAGTGATAATCATGAAAGTCTAGGTTACAAACTTGAAAGTAAAAAATTATTTGTATGAAAGTATTAAACATCAAAAGTAGCCACAATTCCAGTGTCCTAGAACTCAGAGATAAGAATACTGAAGAATGAAGATACTTAGGCTTCACCAATATTATTATTTGTCATTTGGAAAATTTTCTGATACCCTACATACTAAATTTTAAAAATGTAGTCAAATTAGTGTCTGTTGCATTCTCATTTGGTCTGCAAGCAGCATAATTACAATAAAGCCGCCAGGAAGTTAAATATAATAATCAACAGGAAAACACTAAAAATGCATCAAACCTAATATTTTATAATTATGCAATAAAGTATTGATTGAGCCACTCTTAAAGGAAACATGCAAGGTGCAAGCGAATGGCAGAGAAAGATGATGCCTTGCTCTACCTAAAAATCTAACCCAACCTCACTACCCCTTCTGTTCTCCAAATATTCCCCCTCCTCTTCCTATATTAGCCACACTCTACTTCAATGGCCTTTATTAGTGGCTCCACCAGTTTACATCCCTATCAACAGTGTACAGGCAGCCCCTCCCCCATCCTCACTGGAATTAGTTGTGGTTTATTTTCTTGATGATAGCCATTCGGATTGTAATGAGATGGAATGTCAATATAATTTTGACTTGCATTTCTCTGATAGCTAATGAAGGTGACCATTTTTTTTATCTAATTTGTGGCCACTTATATTTCTAACAGAACCTAATTTTAACTGACAACTTAAATGGACTTATTAAGGACTATTTTTAATAGACAAGTTTAATTATATTAAGAGAGATATTTTATATTCTGTACCCATGGTGGAAGAAATCTATTGTCTTTTTACAGAAGGAACAATTTCATTTACAAAGTATAATTAACTTAAAATAGCCAATGGTACCAGATGTAAAAATAAGTTAGTTTATAAAAAAAACAAGATAATAATTCACAGGTAATACAAATGTATGCACGTCTGATTAAGATATAGGAGCTAACATGTCTTTAACAATACTTATAAAAGATTTCTACATTCTGCTTCAAGAATTCGTCAATGTAGAATATGATATATAACATTTTTTCTTTAAATGTAGGGAACACATTTCTGGTTACAATTCAAGATGAAACACTGCAAGGGACTTAACACTTAGCAAAAAAAAAAAATCTAGAAAATAGCCATGAAGGGCTTCACTTTACACATCAGAGAGAGATAAAATAACTGTGATGAACAAACAATTAACCTAAAATATGATGGACATGTGCTTGGGGGGAGAATGTTACCAAGGACATTCCTAGAACAGAGGTCATTCAGGGCCTTCACATGCAATGTGCCATATAAACCACTAGAAGATTGAGGGAGATATTTTCAGTAAAATGCTAAATTCCAGAGCAGAAGGTAATATATGGCTGTGAAGTCTCTAAGTCCTCAAATATGAACAAGGCATTGTACCAACTTCTAAGATTCCCTTTCAGGAATCCCACCATTCTTGGGTTGACTTATGAGTAAAGTTTTCTCATAGTATTGTCTAAAAAACAGGAGAGGAGAAATTGTGTATGTCCAGGAACTGTGTTATTCTTACTCTTTGAGTACCTTGTCATATTTTGTTGTTGGAAAAAACACACTTTCTTCTCAGGAAAGAAGAGGTTAGTGAAGATGCTTCTTCCAGAATATGGTCCTCCTCTTCCTTCTAGTGGGAGATTAGTGCAGTTGTTGGCACTGAATCCCTTGAAGTGACACAGGATTCGAAATGCTCTTGCTTTAACTGTGTTCAGTTTTCCCACCTACAGGTGACTATTGTGCTTTTTTAGTGTTGAGGTTTGAATGGAGGCGATTAGCATTTGGGTTTGTTTTGAAACAGGCTTATAACAGTTATACCTGTGCCCATGGGGTCTAGGCTCTTCTAATGAGTTCATTTGCTTAGAGTGTATTTTAAAACCCCACAGCTTTTTTATATATACTTATACATTTTAAAAATTATTTTTAGTGTTTATCTTTTGGCAACATATTATTTTTGTCATTGATATTAACATAAGCTAATTTTATATGTCACTGTGGCTGGGTTCCAGTGCAATCATGCATTATTCTGGGTATTTCTTAGGTGATTAGTTGCACATCATATGTAAGTTGCCAGATTTATAAAAGAAAGAATGTCCTCCGTTACATTTTTGGCTTCATCCAATGTGTTGAAGAGCGGGATAGCACAGGTCTGCCTGACCCTGGGGAAGAAGCAGCTCTCCCTGCTCTGCTCCTTGGTAGGTATCCAGCCTGAGGGCAAGAAATCTTCAACTGCAGGGTTTAGATGTGCCTGCCTCTGGGAATATGTAAATCAGTTCCCTAAAATAAATCTCCCTTTCTGTGTGTTCTCGTCTTGCTTATTTCTCTGGAGAACCATGACCGATAAATACTTCCTGTATTCAAGTCATGTTAGTCTACAAGTGAGTAGAGCAAACACTTTCTTCTCACTTGGCCTTAGTCTGAGACGAGCACCAGGTCTTCCTGTATCACCTTTCTCTTCTCTCAGTGCTCCTGAAGCTCTACATATATTTTTCTCTGCCCACTCTGCATTTCTCTGTCTTCCGGACAGTGGATTGCCTGTATGTTTTCTTTCCTTGGATGGCAGTATTCTTACTTGAGCACACTGATGGTGACAGAATTTACTAGCTTAGATCTGTGTATATAATATCCCCATAGGGGATGGAGTGGAGAAGTGCAAATGGGATTTCACGTTATTCCTACTATAGATGTTATTCTGAGTTGCATTCAGTAATTTATTTTTAAAAATTATTTATTTATTCATTTATTTGTACATAGTGAAAGGGAAAGAGAGGAGAGAAAGAGAGACAGGAGAGAGAGAGAGGGAGGGAGAGATACTGGGTATACTAGGGACTGTAGCCACTATTATCAATCTCCAGAATTATTTATTTATTTATTTATTTATTTATTTATTTATTTATTTATTTATTTATTTATTTGTGTGTGTGTATATGTACCATAACTCATGCACCTGTCAGATGATAACTTGGAGGTGTATGGGTCCATCTTATTTGAGACATGTTCTCTTTAGGCTGCATTAAAGTCGTCTCTTGTGATCCTAGGTATGTTGAGATCACAAATACATGCACCAATTTGCATCTGGCTTTATGTGCTTGCTGCAGAATTGAACCATAGACAATCAAGCTTTTCAAAGAAGCACCTTTAACCATTGAGTCATCTCTCCAGACCAACCACCAGCAATTTCTGTGAACAATCAATGGGACTGATGGAGTTTGACTAGATAGATACAGTGAATTTCTGTAGACACATGGGGGCTCACTCTCTTTCAATATGTCAGTTTTGAAGTCTACTGGCATGGGAACTGATTTTAAAAAGTCTTAGTACTCAGATTTATTTTATTAAACAGAAACTTTCTATGGACCAATCATGTGTTGTTACCACCATTTCCCTCTTCCCTGCCCCAATTCCACTGAGGGCCCTCCTCTGGGCTGTTTGTGATGTTTGTGTTTGTTTCTTGATCACTCCAGAGTTGTGAGTGATGAGTTGTAAGAACAAGCAATCAGTCATTGGGGGTAGGGGGTTAATGCTTCTGGATATTTCCATGCACTTTAACCCTTACAATCTTTCCACCCCCTCTTCTGTGAAATTCCATGAGCCATGGTACGTGTGTTTTTTTCACTCTACATTAGCGCTAATATCTCAGCAGCTTCTGGATTTCTGCTTTGGCATGATTTTAGTATCCTCACTGTCTGCCTCCATCTGTCTTTACAGCATTGTTTCTGATTAGTGTCTTCCTGTAAGCATCTGTGTTAATGTTTGGTCACTTATTTTGTTGCTCTTAAACTCCAAAGTAAAGTCCTGAAATGTAGTTTTCTTTTCTACTGTAAGATTCAGAGCAACACTGTAACTTAGTCTATTACCCTCTGAGGATACCAGATAGAAACAACAAATTTTATTTAAAATATCTGGACACTATGGTCATAAATAATCCAATAATCTGTATCCCACATTGGGTTCAACTACAAAAAGTCACACAGATTACAGATAAAATAAAAAAATATTATTGTTACAAGGTTACATGAGTAAAATTTTCTTAAATTTCATTATATATTATGGGTTTTTCATGATAATTAAAATCAATAGATAATAAATTAAAAGAAAAATGAGTTTGCATACCTAAAACTTTTATTGTGTGTGTGGTGCTGGTGCTGAGGATAGAAATCAGGATCTTATTCATGGAAGATATACACTCTACCACTGAGGTATTTCTTCAGCCCAACATAAAGGTTTTCTGTTTTCAACATAAATTTTTTATGCATCTTTTGTATCACGAAGACAATAGAAAATGCATAATTTGACTTGAGATTCAGAGCTGGGAATTTTAGAGAAGATAATCATATTGTTTGTATCTCTCAGAAAATCACCTGCTGCCACCCTTTGTACTTAGATCCTTAGCTTGTGTGCATTATCTCCATTTCTATCGCTCATAATCTGGGAGCAGCTCTGCCTCCTACTTGTGCCTGCACGGCTCTCCCATGACACTGTGAAACAGACCAAAGTACATAATTTCTGTCCTTCCAAAAGTTTAGTGAGCATACAGGTATTGTGTTTCATGAAAAATGTCTTCCACCCATATCTGTTACCCAAGTGTACAAATGTAAGTTCAGGAATGTCGATACCTTAAATGTTGTTATCAATATCAACCATTTTAGTATTCAAACCAGCCTGAATCACTATGTAAACTATCTCTAGACAAGACCTACAATGCTGATAATAAAATCATGACAAATAGAGTAAAATTAATCTTAAATATATTTTATTTAAGAGACAGAGACAGTGGGTGAGGGGATAGTGAATGGGTAATTATGGGTGCACCAAGGACTGCTGTCACGACAAAGAAACTCCAAACACAAAAATCACTTTGTGCATCTGGTTTTATGTGGGAAATAGGTACTGGGGAATCAGACCCAGATTATTAGGTTTCGTCAGATGGTACTTTTAAGTGCTGAGCCATGTCTCCAGCTTCAATATAGTAAAATTATAGAGAAAAGAAATGACATTTCTATTTCATTTATTCCTAAAAGTAAAATCTCTATACAAAATTTAGTTTTGTCTAGGTATTAGTAGTTTACCTAAGCATTATAGTATGTACATTCATCTTGGTATTCAGCAAATTTGGCTAATTCTAAAAGTGAAAGTAAATGCTAAAAGTTTGCTATGAGGAACATTAGTATCCATTTAAAAATCAAAATATAATATACAATCAAGATGTTATATAACACATAGTCATTGCTATGTATATTTTCTAGATACAAAATGAACAGATATAATTTATACCATGGCACATAATTCTGAAATAAAAGGAAATGTCATTATAAGAATTCAAGTCTCTTTGATAAAGAGAGCTAAAATAGAGGGAAATTTCTATATAACAGATAGCAGTTAAGATCTCCCTTAGAGAACTATAACTTACATGACTGGCACTTAAAGGAGAAATAATAATTTGTATAGACCCTGAGCTTGGTGAAGCTGTGGGAATAATATATCTTCTCAATCTCAAATATTATTTCATTTCTGATTCTGAGCCTTTCTTTCAATATTAACTGTTCATTGTACTTTTATTCCCTGACCTTGCCTACTCTGTGGGAAATAATGAGGCTCATCTTGAAGAATTTGATAATTTATCTTGTGAAGATGTCAGTGTAAAAATGTCCTCTATGTTACTTAAAAGCAAAATTTAAAAAATGAATGTCACATTAAGCAGATGTGAACTCAATGGAAAAATGAATAAATTGAGCTGCCAGAAAAGTTTAGAATACAGTAAAATAATCTACTTATCTCCTTCCCATAGGATTTTGAAAGCTTATATACGACAAAGTAGTAGAAAACTAACACTGATTTCTGCACTTATAAGGCATGTATTTTTACAATTAAATGCAGATGCTGTTAAGGACTTCATTACATTAACATTACCATGTAGCCAGTAACTAATGACTAATCTGTTAGTTTTTTTAATTACAAATATGTTGAATGCATAGGTTCAGGGTTCTTTTTTTATTTCTTTGCAATAGCTCTTGGGTATACTTTTTTGCCTCAGTATATTAGGTGATTCATTTGCAGCCTCATTTTGAAATCAAAATAAGTTCTTGATACCAAAGTTTACCTTGGGTTTTCTTCGCTGTGAGATGAGTCAATCTTACTTCCAAAGTATGCATTAAAAAAGTATGCATTTAAAAACCTTTCTCAGCAGTAAGTAATACCTGTCCCTTTTGGCAATATGTAATCCATTTTTTATTTCCTTCAACTCTCTTTTTTCTTTCCACACAAATCAAATCCTATTAAAGTTTCTCTAAACACTCTTTCTCTGAAACTCAAAGCCTCTCTTTGCTCAAGTGAGCTAAACTATTCCAACTTTTTGTTGATAATGTTGGATATCAGTATGCCCCTGATGGTCTTAGGTAGCATGCAATTGATCTGTAATTGAAAAAAGGTAAGTTCTCTAAAAGTAATTACTTCTTAACATGATTTTCTGTCAATTTCCTGCTTTTTTATATTTCTCTACTATACTTCAAAATGTCATCTGGCTTGCTACATTTTTATGAACTCATTTCTGCTTAAAGTAGGACTTCTTTGTTTACTTTTCCCTTCTCTACTGTCCATGTGTTATACTTGTTTGGTCCCTGAGGTATTTAGAATGTATGTCCCCATAGACTCAGGTGTTTTAATAAATCTTGCAACTTAGATCTCCAGCCACATAGCTGGGTAGATGTAAATTGGGTTGGTTCTGAATTCTAGCCAAAATGTGTAAGAGAGCAGTTGAATCTCTGGGGTCTTGCTGCTTAAGGTTTGTCTTTGCTATTTTTTTCATTTTTGCTGGATATTTGGTTGTTTCTCTCTGCTTAGCTGTATGGAAGCAGCTCCTTCTATCATTGTTGCAACTCCCTCCATCGTGCCTGGATCTGTAAGCTTGAAATAGATCCCTCCCTCACTTAAACTGTGCCTGATTTGGATGTTCATCTGAGCAACATGAAGCTATCTACAACAATTATTAACATATGTCACCATTTTCAACATTTTTTTTGTTCTATCCTGAAGTCTTCTAATTCATTAAAATTCTCTATGGCTCTTACTTAATGTACCATGCCCTCACTATATTTCTTATTTTTTCCTAAAAAAAACAAATAAGTACAATTCATACATTGAAATACAGCATCTAAAATACACATAGAGTTGTAATTGTCAGTCATCATCTTTTGATTGTGAAATTTGAGTTTGCCTTGGCAGATGCATGCTGCCAAGTTTCATAAAGACATTCTCACACAAAGATATAATGTTCTTTGACCCTGCTTCTCCCTAACACCTACCCTTCTAATTCTGATCATTCCTCTTAATTCCCTTAACTCTTCTTCACAGTTGAATTTCTTTCATATCATGTATACATTCATAATTTTACGTCTCTAGATAAAACCTAAAATCCACAATTGAGAGAAACTATATATTTGTATTTCTGTGTCTAGCATAATTTAATAAATAAAAGCATACCTTGTTGCACCCATTCTCCTATATTGTAGAAGAATAATTTTGTTCTTTTTATGGCTGAAAAATATTGCATTATGACACATCACATTTTCTTGATCCATTCCTCTATTGATGTGGATCTAGGTTGAGTTCTTTTTTAATAATTGTAAATGGTAAACAAAAATGCAGAAATGACTCTGATATGTTGATTTAGAGTTATTTTCACAAATGCACACAGATATTATAGTTGGATTATGTGGTAGACACATTTTTAATTTTTTTGCAATCTATACCCTGACGTCCATAGTTGATACACTGATTTATATTCCCAGAAGTTTATAATGTTTTATTCTTTTCCCAACATCCTCACTAGCATTTGCTTTAATTTGATTTTTAAATGATTGCCATTTTTAGTGCGTTGAGGGATACTCTAAGTGTTGTTTTAATTTCCATTTCCCTGATCCGTAGTAATATTTATTAACCATTTGTACTTGATTATTGAAAACTATTGATTTCATTAGCATATTTGTTGATTAGGTTGCTTTTTAGTATTTAGGTTTTTCTTTTTTTTTTTAGTTTTTTGTCTATTCTTGAAATTGGTTTTCTGGCAGAGGTACAAAAGCTAGCATAGATTTTTTTTTTACATTCTGTAAGATGTTTCTTCACTTGTTTGCTTTGCTGTTAAGTTTTTTAGATTTTTTAGTTCATATGTTCTAAATTTTCAGCTATTAGCATTTTTTCTGAGGTATTAACATCTTTTTTTCAGAACATACTTGCCTATGCATATAGCTTGAAATATTTTTTAATATATATTTATTGTCCCTAATGAGTTACATTATTTAGTGGGCAAACCATGCGTTGTTATCCCGAATTCCCCAATTCCCCCCCTCCCCATCCCTGATCAGTTGTATATCCTCCTCCGTGGGCTCTCTGTATTAGTCCTTGTAGCTTGAAATATTTTTTCCTAATTTTTCTTCTAACATCTTCAGAATTTCAGACTTTTGATCCATTTGGCATTGACTTACATACATGTGAGACAGGGCAGTACTTTCATTGTATAGCTTCATGCAATGAAGTCATGAAAATTTCTCTCTCACTGGAACTCATGATTTATATTCTGAATTTAACAAAAAATGAAATACTAACTTTTATATGAAAAATCTGATCAGTCTATAAAATTTTAATTGCTTCAAAGTAAAATATAATCCTTTTAAACATGTAGTAGTTGTAGTATACCATTTTTATTTCTATAGACAACAGTAATCTGCTGTTTAAAAAAATGATCCTCTTCTATTAAGAAAAATAAAGGAGAAATGGAAATGTGTACAAGTAGAACTACAAATGTCCTTTTAATTTGAATGAAGGAAAAATTGTCAGGCTCAGGTGTACCTCAGTGCTGAAGCCCTTGCCTACCAAGTGTAATGCCCTTGGTTCCATTCACAGGACTACAGAAGAAAAAGAAAAATAAATAAGTGAATAAATAAACATTTTGTAACACTATAACATGTTTTAGGTAAATCACCAACTTAACAAAATGATCACAGTCAGGTCCTGCAGTTGTAGGATTTTACCTTTACTATTTTCAAGTTCCCTTTCCACTTTTGATATTATTAGTATTAGAGCATTATCTGTTCAATTAAAGAACTTAATTGTACATAGGTTTAACTTTTAGCTGTTATCAGGCTTCTAGCAATCCTGTGGTTTCAGTTAGCAGAGTTATCTCAGCTACAATACTTAATAAGTGTAGCATAATCCAATAATTTGTCCAATGACATGCTCCATTTTATTGCATGAAAATTTTAGAGATTAGCCATTATTTTGAACATGTAAAAATTATCATTTGTCATTATAGCATGAAAACTTATATCTGACTACAGGAAACACCCTAAGATTTAAAAGGGCTTTGTAAACTTATATCTTATATCTATCATATCTAAAAACATTAGTAAGATATTTGTAATCATTTTTTTCTTTTTTAAGTATTTTATTTTATTTATTTTTTATTATCCATAATGAGATAAATTTAATGAAAAAATGAGTTGTTATATCCATTTCCCCAATGCCCCTCTTCCCTATCCCTAATCAGCTGGATATCCTCCTCATGAGTAGTCTGAATCAGTCCATGGGGTAGGGGATTATGGATAGTTTAGGAACCAGCCTGGTTCCACCTGCCTTAGTATGATGTTACTGAGGGGGCCGATGTCTCTGGGAGTTCTCTCCCACCATGGCTTTTACAGTTTTTCCACCCCTTCTTCCGCTCAGTTCCCTGAGTCGTGATGGGTGAGTATTGAGGCTGCTTTATTGTTGAGGTCTTAGGAGTCTCTGTACTTCTGTTTTGGGTTGTGTTGAAAATCGTTGGTGTCTGTATGGCTTATCCTGTGTTGACTGATTGGTTATGGTTATGGGTCTCTTGTTTGTCCCACCATTCTCTCCAGGGTTCCATATGGAACCTTCACTATAGGTCTGGTATGGCTCATCTTTTGTCAGGATGTCAGCTATTGACCTACCGTTCATTGGTAGAGTTGGAAGAGCCACATATCTCTCGCTGCATTCTGAAAGATACATACAGAATCTCCATTGGATAGTGAGAACAGTATAGGTTAACTTAGATACACTTTTCTGAATTGGCTAGATTCTATTGTTAGTAGCCTCTTTGTAAATCACTCATACAGTGCATCTCTCTTTGAGGTCCTAAGAGTTTGGTTCTCAGTGTATTTTGCCCTGAGTACCCAGTTCCATTTAAGGGCTCCCTGTCACCGAGTGTATTATTTGGCCAAATTAAAAGCTGTTGATTGCCTCCCCCATGCATTGGCTCCTCCATTGCACAAGTGCTCCTTTCTTGGTTCACTGTTCTCTCCCAGTAGGAAGTGTGTTCAGCCTACTCATGGTGGCAGGCTGTTTTTCATGTCAGTGTTCTTTGTTTTATCCAGTGGTTGTGACCAGCTTCCCCTGGCAGCTTATGCAGTGCCTTCCAGTACTATACTGACTACCATGTGGGGGCTGGTTACCATTCTGGACCTCAAAGGGTCTCTCGATGCTGATCAATGGCTTTCTGTGGTTTCCTCAGCAACAGGATACTACCTGAGGCCTGGGGTGGGCATTCAACAACTTCAACAGAATTCTGTCTTGTTTTTGGTACATCATGGGTCACTTTTGTCAATAGCTCTGTGTGGGAAGGAGCCAGTGACTGGGGCTGGGAGTTGCCAGAATTATCAAATTTTCACAGGCTTAGACTGTCTCCTCTTCTATTCATGTCCCACTTTTATTCTGTTCACATGTTACAAAATTTCATGTACATGCTTTGTAGATCTTATTCAAATATGAGCTCTTCATTTTTTATTTATTTGCAAGCAAAGAGAGACAAAGAGAAAGAATGGGTATGTCTGTGCCTCCAGTTCCTGCAAATTCCAGATGCATGCACAACTTATCATATCTAAAAACATTAGTAAGATATTTGTAATCATTTTTCTTAAGCTGCATTAATACTCTCTAGAGAACTAATAAAATATTACTTGACTATGGGATTCATATTTAATTATATTTTGAAATGTGTAATATATGTAAACAAATGAATGTAGGTGAAAAGAGTTACTTAAAATTAAAATAAAGTTAAAGAATTTTGTAATTTTTATTGTTCTGAGACAGAATAAAGCCAAGTAGCCCAGAGTAGATTCAAACTTGTTATGTAGAGTAAAATAGCCTCACTCTGGATCTGCCTCACAAGTGCTAGTGACAGTATAGTGGTACACCATCTCCAGCCTAAAGAATTATTTGCAAGGCAGCATTGTAAATATTAGACATCCATTGGACAAACAACTTAAAGTATAAGTTATTTTTTGATATTTTGCCATGTCATGTTTGGGAAAGTAAAGGAGCCTGTCATAAAAATGATCCTGTGAAAGAAGGTGCTATATTCCTGACCACCGCTGTGTCTCAAATGCAGAAAAATATTACTTTCGGTATGAAAAGACAAAAAAACATGAAAAACTGGTTTCAAATCCCAAAATGATACAAGCACAAGACAACACATGCATAGCATACTAAATATGTCTACTCTATTTTACAGTTCATGTTGTATAATTTTACACAAAAGAAAATGGATGTTAGTCACATAGTTACATAGACACTACTCATATTTTGAATTACCTGAAAAACTGTATTATGCTTTCCAGAATAAATAAGATAGTGTTCATTTTCCTATGAAAAGAAAACTTTAATGCTAAGTGCATCTTTATTATTTCATTTAGGTTCTTATTGTTAAAATCTTTCTTTGAGCCATTCCTTAATAAAAAGGGATTTTTTTGTAGTTTTTATTTTCTCAAAAGAGTTAGAAAAAATGAGTTTCTTATTCTTGCATGGTAGGGAGCAGATAATGTAAAGAATCAATGTAAAAAGACTGCCATTTGTTGAAGTGTCAATTGTCAAAGCTGTTGAAAAACTTTGTAACTGCAAATATATCTGCTAAAAATGTTTATGAGAACTTAGTGCATATAAATAAATCACAACATCATAAAAATTAGAAGCTTTATTTGTATTACAAAAATTCAATTGAATTTTAGAACATCAATATAAATACACAGATTTGCAGCCATTGTATCTAAGGTAAATTATTTATCTGACTTAATTTGTTGTTATTAGAAAAATATTGTGTAAAGAGAATGAGTTCACAGATGAGTGAATGAAATATGTAGCCCACCCTTCATCCATGAAGAAGAATCAGAGGACAGGTAGATAGCCACATCTTGGGGTAAGTGGCTTGGATAAAGCCAAAACTCAGCAAAGATTAGGCGAGAACTTTTCCACATGTTGAGACCTATGTTTTCACATAGGAAGATAAACAATGACCCAGAATGAGTGTTCCCAGCTCCACAGCTGAGGGGAACTCTTTTGTAGAAGAAATGGTAAATGGGAAAATCCCAAAGAAACGCTGCCAGAGCAGGCAACAGAAAAACTAGCTACAGCAAATTGTAGCCATAATAAAGGATGATCATACTTGTTAAGTTAGTATCAAGGGACTCTTGTTCTCTCCCTTACAACCATCTGAGCCCAGGCTGCTATTTTTTTTTCTCTAGGAGGTGATAATTTTCAGACTGCTCAGGAGGTAAGTCCTTTCTGCATGTGCTGTCTCTGGGAGTGAGTCCATGTTCTTTGGTTCTAACTATGGGGGCTGCTACTTCATGAATGAACATATATGACACCAGCACACAAGGAGAAACTCCCCCCCCATACTACAGATTACTGTTTCAGCAGAGGGAGATATAATAGACCACTCTCAAGCACCAAGGTGCTTTTACTCAAGCCTAGGTTATGGCTAGACATACAAGCTATTACCAAGTCAAAGACAGGGCACCTACATAGATCTCCAGCACTGCCTCAAATTGCCTACGAAATTGTTACCCAAAACATATCTTCAATAAAATGTCATATAGTAGAATATGTAATTACAGTGGTAGAGATCAAAGATCATTACATACATAAACATAAATGGTAGGTCACAAGAAATATGAAAGAGGAAGGTAACATATCTCCTCCAAGGAATATATAACTCTGGCTACAGATCACAAAAATGTTACACTAATAAAATGAATACCTGATAAAGACTCTAAACCTATGATTGTATGGAAGCTCAGTAAAATTTATGGACAATTTAATTACTCTTCTGCATTCTTGCTATTTTTTATGCCTCTTATGTTCATTGCTATTTTTTTTTCCTTCTGATAGTGGTGCATTTAATTTTCTCAGGCTTTTCTATGTCATGAACCTGTATCCTTAGGTCGTTTATATTAAATTGTTCTATGTTAAATGTAGACATATATTACTATAGGTTGTCATCTGAGGACTGCTTTTACTGCATATTGTGATTCCTGGTTGCTCCATTTACCTACTTCAGGAATTTTCCTCCTTTGGGGATTTTCCTCAGGCTTAACTCTATATAGCTTTATTAAAGATACTTTGCATAAATGATCATGGTGTTTCAGAGAGCATATGAGCAGACACTCATTAATATTATATAAGAACTTTCAAAGTTCCTTCCCATATGGATTAACAAAATTGGGATCTTTGAAAACCTTCTTCACAAAAATACAAGGAAACTTTAGAGATGATCATGAGCCAACAAGTTGAAAATCAGGAGGATAAGAATGAATACATGGGCACAAGGCTTCCGTGCATGATGCACATAGCTCTCAGATGACTTCCATGCATGGTTCACATAGCTCTCAGATGGCTTCCATGAACAGTGCACATAGCTCTCAGATAGCTTCCATGCATGGTGTGTAGAGCTCTCAGAAGTCTTCCTTGCACTGTGTGCATAACTCTCAGATTGCTTCCTTGCATTGTGTGCATAGCTCTCAGATGGCTTCCATGCACACTGCATAGCTCTCAGATGGCTTCCATGCACACTGCATAGCTCTCAGATGGCTTCCATGTGTGCTGCACACAGAGATCATATGGCTTCCATGCGTGGTGTGCATAGGTCTTGGCTTCTCTGCATGGTGCACATAGCTCTCAGATGGCTTCCATGCAGGGTTTTTTTTGTTTTGTTTATTCACTCATTGGTTTTCTTGCTTTGTGCTCTCCTAGAAGATTCTGATGAGAAATATTACAAGTCTAGTGAACATTCTTCTAAAATTAAACTTTATGCTCTCTTCTTTCTGTATTTTAGAATCTTCTTTCAGTCTTGTACTTTCAGTTTTGCTGTCAGCATATATATATATATATATATGATATATATATACATACATATATATATATATCATATATATATATATCAAGGTAAAGAGTTTAAGATTTTTTCTTGCCAGATCATGTGTATTTTGGGTCCTTGGGTTTATGCCCAGCTCAAGATTAGAAGTTTTATACTATTGTTTCATTTAGTATATTTACTGTGTTTTTCTTTATCCTTGCCACTTTCTTTCATTTTGAGAATCACTTTAATGCAAACATTTATCTTTCATTTATGTCCCAAAGGTCTTGAAAACTCTTCATTCTTTGTGGTTGTTTTGTTGTTTAAAAGGTTTGCATTAAATTTATGAATTTATCAGTTATTACTGCTCTGTCTTTGGTTTTACAGATTGCAAATATATTAATATGCTGTACATTATGGCTTTTTACTTTAGCATCCAGCTATATGTGAGTGTTGGGAAAGTTAAACCTGGATCAGAAGGCTTTGCAAGCAAGTGCCTCTAACTTCTGATCCATTTCTCCAGCCATTCTTTGTTGTTTGGTACATGTTAAAAGTCATATCATCAGGACAGACTTTATTCTGCTTGAATTGTTTTCTGTTACTGCACTGTTCATTAATACTATACATTGTTCCTGTGTTTGCTAGATTTAGCCATCAAGCAATCTAACACGGGGCTTTTCTTTTTTGGGAGACATTTTGTTAATGATTCCTTCTTATTACTGTAACCGGTCCATTTAGGTTATTTTTCTTTTTGGCTCATATAACTATTCTTTACAAAGTTCAGATTTCAAACTCTAAGCAAAATACCATTTGTGTTAGTTTACAAGTAATTGGTGTATTTGAAGCACTAATGAACAAACATTTATCTTAAAATTGTTGTCTAACACTTTCAAATTTTCCACAGTGAAAAGGAAAATGAGAAAAATTAAAAGCTATCAGGTATTTTCGAAGATGAGTCTATGGCCATACTACTCTGAGTTCACCCAATTGCACCAGATATTTAGACAAAGAAACAGTAGAAAATAAAGAACTATCATAACGATTAATCATTCATGTGTATATAAACTAACTAAAACTATTTTAGACTTTTTATAATCTGATTCTGTGATATATTTAGTGATTTTAGGAGAAAATAATAACAACAATAGTACTAGAAATATTAATGGAATTTGAGGTTTTATGCAACAGGTATGTCCTGATCAAAAGATTCATCTTCAGAGGTTCCCTTCAAGATAAACCATTATTTAAAAGGCTTCAAAAATATGATGAAATGTGATAAAACGGAAGTCTAATCCATCAAATTAAGAAATTGCTCTTGGCATTGGGTATCACACCTGGATCACAGTGTCTTTGAAAATGCATCTTCCATCTTCTCCAGAAAGACATTGTGTCATATGTCGCAGAAATGTTTTTCTGTGATTATGTTTAGAGAATTACATAAAGGGCTTAGAAATCATGTACATCTCTGGGCATGACTTCTAATTTCATAGAAAATTATTTTCTTAACCAAGTTTCCTTTAAAATTGACAGCATATCTTTGGACTGTTTACCCTAAAGGCATTAATCAAATTAATGATGTTAAAATCTTGTTCCAAAATATTATAACCTTTCTGTATATACAAAAAACAGGACACAATATAAAATATCTAGTTGTACATCTTTGAAAAAATTCAGAGTTTAAGTGTAGAGAAATGCTGAATAACAAGATTTGTATCCTTCGGCTACCTCTCAGAGACTAGTGGAACACATGCTTTTATATATTAAGAATAAAAGGAGAAAGTACATTTAACTATAAGTACCTCCCTTCAATTCAATTCCATGTACAACAGAGTGTATCATCTGGCTTGTCAGATCTGAAAAGCAGACTATTTATAAGCAAAAGTGCTTTTGGAATTATTATGAAAGACCTATCCCAAGGAGGCATGCATGGGTCCTTCAGCAAAGAGCCTAAAAGTCTCCTCTCACAAAAATGTCTCATTTTACCATTAAATGTCACTACTGCTATCCGCCATAATCTGTATTCTGATGCGATGATGGTGGGCTGGAATAGAAGGCACCTAATTTAAAATGATTTCTTTGAGATATTTTCTTTGACACATAGGTTACAAAATGTAGGGTTTTTTTTTGAAAATTTCTAAACAGCTGGAGACTTCTCAGATATTTTATATTACTTCCAGCTTTTTGCTGTTTCCATCAGGAACTCATGCTGTATTATTCCTGCCCTTTTACATGTGCCAGACTTTATTTCATATTAAGAATGCTATTTATTTGGAGGCTTGTTTTGGGTGTTTTAGAGAGGAATATATACTGTGCTGTAATTGGGTAGAGTATTCTACAACTCTCTGGTATTAATAGTGTTTTTAAGTCATCTGTTCTGTTAGTATTTTTTTATGTCAAATACTGAGAAAGACACACAAATATCTCTAAGTAAAATTTCACACATTTTCCCCTGTATTTAAAAGTTAGATGCATACACACTTGGCATTCCTAAATCTCTTAGAAGATTTACACTTTCTGTGTGTTCTTTTTCTTTCTTTTAAAAATATGTTTATTATGAACAAGTATATATATTGTATGGTCAAATCTTGTGAATGTGTCCCTGTTTTCCTTCTCTCTGTCCCCCACCCAGGGGGGTACTGGATGAGCATACTGGATCTGTCCATAGTTTAGGGCATTATAAACTGCACCAGAGTTAGACAGTTTTTCCTTTCTTTTTTTTTTTTTTCTTCCCGCTTTGTGTATTTTTACTTTGTGCATTGTTGCTGAGGGGGGCAATGTCTCTAGATATTCTCCTCCACCATGGCTCTTACAATCTTTCCACCCCTCTTCTGCTTAGTTCCCTGAGTCATGGTAGGTGAATTTTAAGTCTGTTTTATTGATGAGATCTTAAGTATCTCTGGACCTTAGCCTTGGGTGTGTTGGCTATTGTTGGTATCTGTCTCCATTGACTTTTCATGGGTTATCAGACTTGCTGTGATGATTGGTCTCCTGTTTGTCTTCTCACTTTCTCATAGGGTTCATTTGGGCCCTGTGTGAAGGTTGAGTGTGGTTTGTCTCCTGCCAGGATGTCAGCCATCATTCAATGTCTTGTTGGTGGACTTGGGTTTTCCCCTCCTCTCTCTCACTGCCTTCTGAAAAAAATACAGACAGAATCTCCATCGGAGAGTGAGATCAATATAGGTTAAATGAGACAACATTGCTATTTTGGCTAGCTCCTAATGGGTGTAACCTCTCTGTAGTTCTTTGGTTGTGGGAATTTCCCCTAGGATCCCAGATTTCTTTGTCCCCATATGATTTTGCCATGGATCCCCCTTGTTACAGAACAGACCTCTTATCCAATCATCAAGCCATTGATTACCCTCCTAGGTTTAGTGCCACTATTGAACAGATGAGCATTTCTTGACTTGCTGGTCTCTTCCATACAGCCGTGTGTTCAGCATTCTTGTGACAACTGTCCATATTGTATATAAGTGGTCTCTGCTATCTCCAAATATCCTTGACCAATTTCCCCTGGCAGCTCATGAAACACCTTCCAATACAACACATGCTACCATCTAGGAGTTGATTACCATTCTGGATCTAGCAGGATCTCTTGGTGTTGTTTGATGATGCTCTGTGATTTAATCAGTAATATGGTCTTACCTTTGGCCTGGTACTGTGAACCAAGCCATATTCCTCAGAATAGGAAACTAATATATTCCAGAGAGAACCTCCACAGTTCCTTAACGGTTGAGAAGAATGGGCATACATGTCAACAAATCTCTCAAATAATTATGCATTTCCTCTTTCACCCAAACAGCTCAAAGTTTTGGTTGGAGAATTTGTTTATTTTACAGATGGTGGAGAATACCAGGGAGATACAGGATACATCAATGGGTCAAGAATCTATAACCAGCAGCCTACCAAAGGATGGGACACGTTGAACACATCTGCCTGGCCCCAGGAGTCATGGTTGAGGAAACAGTGACACTTATACTACTCTCATGGACTGTAGCTAGCCTCTGGTTGCTGCATCAAAAACAACCCACAAAAAGCAGCTTGTGGAAGGAATGGGTTTACTTTGGCTTACAGATTCAAGGGGAAGTTCCATGATGGCAGGAAAAATGGTGGCATGAGCAGATGGTGGGCATCTCCTTCTGGCCAACATGTGAGCAACAACATGATCCTCCTGCATATGTGTTGCAAAAGGCCAAAGACACAGAACCAGGGTTCTAGCATCAAGGACTGATCACACCCTCTGGTACCAAAACTGTTGTAGGAAGCCTTCTTGTTGTTGCACAGAATAAAACCAAACCAAAAAGCAACTTTTGAAAATATGGGTTTATTTGAGCTTACAGATTCAAGGGGAAGCTCCATGATGGCTGGGAAAATGATGGCATGAGCAGAGGTGTGTACATCACCTCCTCCACAGCACTGCAAACAGTGGCAGGAAGGTGTGCCAAAAACTGGCAAGGGGATGCTGGTTTATAATCCCCATAAGCCTACACCTAAAAACACACCTCCAACAAGGTTCAAATTCCAAAAACTGCCATCAGCTGGGGATCAAGCATTCAGAGCATATGCATTTGTGAAGGACACCTGAATCATAGTTAGCCTGAAAACCAGTTCCAGGGATATGGCAACAATGCGGTCACTCAAAACTCATCAAAACACACGCCTTTAATCCCAGCACTGGGGAGGCAGAAGTAGGAGGATCACCATGAGTTCATGGCCACCTTGAAAGTACATAGTGAATTCCAGGTCAGCCTGGGACAGAGTGAGTCCCTACCTCAAGAAAACAAACAAACAAAACAAAAAACAAAGCAAAGCAAAACAAAACAAAACAAAACAAAAACAAAATAACAACAAAGCAGATCTGAGGTTACACACAACTCAACAATGAATCACATCTCTAATATGCTTGGCAAGGCTCAGCAAACTTTGCTGCAATACAGGTGGTGGAAATATAAGAACCATAGGGTACCTGGGAATAGCATGAGGCAGCCCCTGACAGATACTGAATGAGGCCTTTAAATTTGATTAATTAATTAATTATTACTATTATTATTATTGTTATTAATTTTTGGTTTTTAAAGGTAGGGTCTCAATCTAGTCCAGGCTGACCTGGAATTCACTATGCAGTCTCTGGGTGGCCTTGAACTCATAGCAATCTTCTTCCTTCTGCCTCCCAATGGCTGGGATTAAAGGTGTGCACCACTATGTCCAGCTGAGGCCTTTTTAAATACCAATAACCCCACTTATGAGGACTCTCACTAGAATAGCAGCTGGAGACAGAGCATATAAGAGTACAACTATTTTTTTTAATAAAAATCAATAAATTTTTTTAAAATTATGAGCTTAATAAGACTATTATATTCACTCTTTGCTCAGCCTTTGGTGTTGTGTTACGGAAAATAATTTAATTTAATATCAAATATAAAACACAGAAATATTATTGTAATCTCAGACATTGACATGTGTGATTCAATTATTTTATTAGTCATTAACATTAGAAAGGAATTAAAATGAGAATTTTAGCATTGATAAAGGTGAATGTAGATCAAAACAAATGTCCTTAATATATATTTGCAATAATAAAACAGCTGTGATCAAATTGAGATAATTTTTGTCTAAAAATTCTTTAGTATTTTGCATCCTATTTCTGAAGTGGCATCGTCTATAAGATTTTTCTCCAAAAGTATTTTTGGAGTCTCTTTAGTGTCATCATTAGTGGATAATCCAAAGAATTTGAAAATGCTGGAAATACATGGATTCTTACCAATATTTGAGTTTATGCTCAGATGTTCTATGGGTGTGAAGGCAATTTTATTAAAAACACTGTGAAATTCTTTGCTCAAATAAGAAAAAAAAGAGTGTTTATGAAATTATTTTAATATCTATTTACTTTTAGTAAATAAATTATATATCATAAATCATGTGTGTGTATGTGTGTAGTTTGTCTCTTGCAAAGGCATTAATATTATCAACTTGGTTTGTTTCTTTGCTGCAAAGACAGTTGTATCATCAACTGGCTTTTGTATGGTCTCAGTATTCCTAATCCAGTACTGAAGTTGAAGGGCCAATATCAGATAGCACCAAGCCCACTAACGAAACTTATTCTTGCAATTCTATGGCTGGATACCTCTGCAGTCCCAAACCAGCACTGAAGACTAAAGGCTTCCTGGGGAGAGTGTGGTCTTCATTTCAGGCTGGAAGCTGAGGAAACTTCATTCCAATGTCATAGAAAACATAGATGAGCAGGATGGGTGCATAGCCAACTCAAGACAAGCACCAGTAGGAAGGTGTGTGTGTGTGTGTGTGTGTGTGTGTGTGTGTGTGTGTGTGAGAGAGAGAGAGAGAGAGAGAGAGAGAGAGAGAGAGAGAGAGAGAGAGAGAGAGAGAGAGAGAGAGATTTCCTTCCCATTTATATAGCCATTGTGTGCAGGGTCTTGCAACCCTTCCCAGAATTGTTGACTTTCCTTCTCTGGAGTTTACTTCACTGCACTCCCAGGAAGGTATGTTTGTTTCTAATTAACATGACTTCAGGAATACCCTGAGCCTCCTTTCTCTCTTCAATTTGGAAGAAATCTCCTAAATAGCATTTAAGATTAGTATGGATGGAAAACAAGTCAAGATGACTACAAAATTTAACCATTACACATTAATATCATCAACTACTGTTTACAGAATTTCATCAGTTCTAAGCACTCTCCAAATATGGGAATAGTCATTTATGTTTAAAATTTACTGACACATAAAATTCTGAAAATTGAAGTGATACTTTCACATGTTTCAAAAGTTTGATTTTTGTGCTTTTTAGACTAAATTCTAAAAAAAACTGACTCACTGTTTCTTCAAAGCCTTTGAGATAACAATGATTTATTTTTTATGTATTTCTTTCTGAAACTTGACCTGAAAACTCAACACAGAACATATATTTTTTCTTGACACTAACCTGGGTTACCCTTTATTTAAAATAGTTTAATTGATGTGCATTTAAACTATTTATATGAATTAATAACATTGACAAAACAATTTAAAACCTTGAGAAAAAAAGTTAGTGAATCAAGACAGATATTATGCATGTATACAACAAATTAAAAAATAACTATTATTATGTGGCAAATAAGGCAACTGATATATAATACTAAAATTACTGACAGTCTTTTAAAAGATTATGTGATGAAACTTACTTCACATGGAGAAGACATTTTATGCAATGAAAGCCATTAATAAGTTTGGCTGAACGAATGATGACCTAAATATCCATCTCAAATTTCTAGTTGAGTCTGTGCCCTCCTACCTATGTTACACAAGAGCAGAAGCTGAGCTCTTGGTGGAGGAAGAGGGCCAGCAAAGGGTGGAGGAGCATGGGGAAACCAGTGGGGAAAGGAAGGTATGAAGTTGTCATCATGGATCCTATTATTTCCCATGCTATTTAACATTTTTAGTTTATGAGTAAAGAATAATTTTGAGCTGTAGTTAAGTAAATGTATATAAAACAGTAAAGATTATGATGCAGATTTGGGGTCAGGCAATGAGACCTTCAGAAAGATGCAGGAAGCTCAAGGCCAATGAACCCCAACTTCATGTTCTTGTCCAAATTAAGAAATAATTGAAAATTCCAACTCAGAGAAGGATAAATATTAAATTATGAGGTATTTGTTTTGTTGTTGTTGTTTTAAAGGTACTGTCTCTCTTTTTAGCCCAGGCTGACCTGAAATTCACTATGTAGTCTCAGAGTAGACTTGAATTCATGGCGATCCTATCTCTGCCTCCCGAGTTCTGGGATTAAAAATAGAATCTAGGTAATCCAGAATTGTGTATATTTGTTAACCTAGACTGAGATCACTCTCCGATGGAGAATGTGTTTGTATTTTTCAGGATGCAGCCAGAGAGCTGTGGCCCATCTAATCCTACCATCCAACCATAGGCAGATAGCTGAGATCTTGGCAAGAGAAGAGCCACCACAGCCATATTGTGGAGTATCCATATGGAATCCTACAGAGAATGATGGGATGAACAAGGGACCCACAGCCACAGCCATTCAATCAACACAAGATAAGCCAGGGTGACAGAAACCAACAATTTTCGACAAAAAAGACCCCTAAACTCACAACATTAAAACAGCCTTAATACTCACCCACCATGACTCAGGGAACTGAGCGGAGGAGGGAGAGGAAAGATTGTGAGAGCGGTGGTGGGGGAGACTATCCAGAGGCATGGCACCCCTCAGTAACAACACACTTGGGCCAGGAGAACCAGGCTGAGTACTAGGATATCTATGGTCCCCTGTCACAATGACTGATCCAGATGACCCAGGGAGGAGGATACCCAGCTGATTGGTGATGGGGGAGGGGGACATTGGGGAATTGGGGATAACAACTCATTGTTTGCTTATTTGTTAAATAAAGTAACTCATTATGGACAATAAATATATTAAAAAAAGATACCCTTTTACAATTTGAAAGTAGAAAATTTAGTCAGTCTCTTTATATAAGTTCGTATGTGTAGAATGTTTGAAGTTATTTGTGGACCAGAGATGGTTTTATTGCCACATAAACAAATGGATTTTGAAGACATCCAAATAAATATTAATCACTCTATTTAGGGCATGTATTGCTACTTCCATTTGCATTTTATGAATGTTAGGCTGTTCTCAGCATTACTGTCAATTTAGATTTTATAATACATAGAATGAAATGTTTTTTTTTTGTATTTTCAGAGAATTAAATATGCTTAACAGGGATAAAAAAAAATTAAAAGTCTAGAGCTGGAGAGATGGCTCAGGGGTTAAGGCACTTGCCTCCATTGCCTAAGGTCCTGGGTTCAATTCCCCAGGACCCACATATGCCAGACCCACAAGGTGGTGGCCCTGGTGTTCTCTCTTTCTTTCTCTCTCTCTCTCTCTCTCTTTCTCTCTCTCTCTATCTCTATCTCTGTATCTCTGCTTGAAAAACAAATAAATAAAATATTTTTAAAAATTGTAAGTCTACTGGAAAGTTATTTAATATTTAATATAAAATAAAGTATACACAGATTCTAAACAAACCTCCCCTAGTTATACCTACTTATACATAAAGAAATAAACAAATTATTAAATTATGAAAACAAAACAAGAGTAACTTTTTAATTTTTGAGGTTAATGTTAGTTTTCTCCATCCTATAGCTTAAGAATATCATTTAATTATATTATAATTAAAAGTGAGCACTAAAGAAAACTGAGATTAGCAACATGTTATGCCCACTATATCCCTTAAACTAAAGCAAAACAAAACTATAACAAAAATCACAGATCTTATGGAAACAGGTATAAATGTTTATTAAAGAATAAAGAGGGAAGTAAGGGAGATGAGCGTGAATTCTCAAATGGCTAACCAAAGTCTGGGCACCCCTAACATCATCTTTAGTATTTTCTGTTGTGAAAGAAAAGCATGAGGGACTTGTTTCATGAAAGATCGTGTCCTTCTGCATTGTTGATGTTACATTTGGAATGTTTAGTGGATATTTGCAGTGACTCAGCTTGCAATCTGGATGAAATCAACACTCGCAGTCTCTTCTTGATTCATTGCAGGCCTTTAGTTGTTTAGTTGCAACTATCTTGACATATTTGCCATTATTATAATAGTTCCCAAAAAATTCAGGTGAAAATTTTAATGTTGATTGGGTTGCAACCTCTTCAACTGTTTTCCTCACTGTTAAGGGTTTCCTTGCTTAGCAAATTTAAAGACCCAGCACTCTGGGGAGAATATATATCATCACAGGGATGAAATCAAAACTTTGAAATGATTTCATTGTAAGCTGAATAGAAGAATAATAACAATGATGATATGAGCAGTGACTGCTGTTGGATAAGTCCTAAGGGGGGAAAAAATCTTGGAGTCCTAATATTAGTTAATATGAAACATGAAAAAAGTTCCAATGCACAAAGAATATATTTATTTGAAAGGAAAATGGGTTCTTTTACTTTTATTTATAAATACATCCACTGTATGGTAGATTAAATTGTTAATTAGAGTACATTTTTATTTTGCAAATTTCAAATACTTTGTTCAGTTTAAATGGTATTTTTTTTTATTTTTAAGTCATCAAATAAAGCTAGCCAGAGAGTAGAATTAAAAATCAGAGGCCCAATGTCTTTAAAATAGTCATTATTACTTCTCCTGTTCACAGGCTAACTCAGAGAGGGCTAGTGAAACATTTCTTATGCCGGGTAGTTTTATATAACACGTTGCTTCTTACATAGGCATACTTACAATGCTGTATAACTTTGAATTTGACAATATGGTGTCCTATCTGTATTTCACAATGTTATAGAATAACAATTAAAAAGTTTAAAAACTAGCTTCTGGGCTGGAGAGTTGGCCCAGGAGTTTAGACACTTTCTTGTCAAACCTAATGACCTGAGTTTGATTCCCCAGAGCAAGA
Organism: Zapus hudsonius; assembly: GCA_004024765.1. Lineage (NCBI taxonomy): Eukaryota > Metazoa > Chordata > Mammalia > Rodentia > Dipodidae > Zapus > Zapus hudsonius. Next base: position 8,199 of record PVHP010011467.1, on the reverse strand, counting down.
TTCTGGGCTGGAGAGCAGCTCAGCAGTTTAGATGCTTTTCTGTAAAACCTAATGATCTGAGTTCAATACCCCAGTTCCCACATAAAGCCAGATGCACAAAAGGGGTGCTTGTATGAGTCTGGGGTTCATTTTCAATGGCAAGGGACCCTGTAGTGGCCATTCTCATCTCTCTCTCTCTCTCTCTCTCTCTCTCTCTCTCTCTCTCTCTCTCTCTCTCTCTCTCTCTCTGTCTCTCCCCCTCTGTCATCTGTCTCCACTTGCAAATAAATAAATATAAATAATTAAAAAGAAAATCTGGCCCCTGGTAAGAACTCATTAAAACCATCCATAAATACTTAAATACTTTTGGGTCTAAATGACATTATTAATGAAAATCTTTATTCTGATCTTTTCTTATCTGTTGCAGAAGGAACATCTCCTGTTTTATGTATTCCCTAGTAGAAATCAAATCCAAATGGAATGTTTTTCTTGTAACTATCGTGTTTTCTTACAAATGAAGTGATAAATTAACTTTGAATGTTCCCATTATCCTGAGCTCTTACAGGACCTATGTAGAGATTCTTCCCTAAATAATTTGAAATAGAATTTATTCATTAAAAAAACTGTAGTTCTGACCTATTCGAATATAGATTTGGAATAAATTAGCACAACAAATTCTTTTCTCAGTGAAGCTTTTATTAAATTTTAAGTTTTTTATTAGCATATGCTCATCATATACCATATTGGGTTTAGTATGGCCAAGTTCACCCTTTCAGTAGAATACTCATTTATATTCTTGTTTCAGAAATCTATTTATTGTTAATAATTAGATACATTTTATGAGCAAGTCTTGTGGTTGTACCCCCATTTCCCTCCTCCCTATCCCCAACCCACTGGGGCCTTCCTCAGTGGTATTGTTGAACCAGACCATAGGGTAGAGGGTTATGAGTTGCACAAGAAGTAGCCAGTTATATTCCTCAGCAAACTCTTCAGTTGTTTTCCTTATCGTCTGAGTAATGATTCCTTGCTTACGAAATTAAAAGTTAAAGAGCTGTTGGTATAGGATTTTTTTTATAGTATGCTAGGTTTTAAGCTCCAAAAGAAATGGCAACAATAAGAAATTTCTCTTGACATTGTCTTGATGAGGTCTTCTCTCCTGAAAGTCCTGGCAACTTTCCCACAGGATGAAAAGCAGCTGTCAGCATCCAGTTTGTGCTCAGATCAGTCCTTCAGTGTTCCACACAACTAGCCCTCAATGGAAATAACTGTCTCCTATGAGGTTTGAATTAAACCCAACCATTACTTTTGTTGTGTTTGCCCTTGGAATTGCACTTTGGATAATTGTTGAAATAAAACATTAGATGGAGAGGTAAGAAGTTTCTGCCTCTACCTGGATTTATTAAATTTGATTCTGCTATTAAAGAAATATTTTCTGTGTCTGGGAACTTCTGATATCTAAGAAGGGACAGTGTTAGCAGGAATGATTGATCCAGACTACCAGAGAAAAATTGGACTGCTCCTTCACAATGGAGTCAAGGAAGTGTATGTCTGGAGTGCAGGAGACTGTATTGGGTGTCTCTTGGTGTTATCATGCCCTGTTATCAAAGTCAACAGGAAACTGCAACATCCCAATGAAGATAGTGTGATAAATGGCCCAGATCCAACAGAAATGAAAGTATTGGTCACAGCTCCAGGTAAAGAAATAAGACCCACTGAGGTCCTTGCTGAAGATGGAGGAAATACAGAATGAGTAATAGAAGAAGGTAGTCACAAACACCTGCTAAGGCCATGTGAACAGTTACAAAGATGAGGGCTGGAATTGCAATGAGTTTTTTTTGTCTTATTTTGCTTTTCCTCTATTTCTCCATATTTAATTAACATTGAGATTATATCTCTAGTTAACCATTGTTGAATTTATATTTAATTAATTTGGTATTAGAGATTAAGCATTCCTCAAGGGACCATGCCTTGTTTTGGGCATAGATTATGCATTTTTCAGTTGTACATGGGATAGTTATATCATGTTAAGTGGAGTTATGATCTTGTTACTGTCTTCAATTGGAAATTAAGTATGATGTAAGGAGATATGGTTTGATGTCAATTTGACAAGGGGTAGAATTATGATGATTAGGTTTCGTTGTCAACTTTGACCTTTGGTGGGTCTCTGATTTTTATCATAGGAAGGTAGCCCTCTCAGCAGGAGGCAGGATATAACAAAGCTCAGGGAAGCTAAAAATTAACATCCTTTCCTGGGAGGACAGTGCAGGAAATTTCAATTACACAGGAAGCCAACAAGTCTGGGAATGGGATGCAAAACCCCACCCTAAGGCTATATAAAAAAGGGAAAGAAATCTCTGTCCCCCCAGCCTCCCTGACTTCCTGAATTATGGTGCTTGTTGTGCATCTTTCCCTCTGCATTTGGTTTAGTAAATAGAGGAACCAGAAAGAGTTGGGTTAGATACATTACAATTTTATATTCTAAATATAAATTTATATTCTTCTAAATACAGTCTGTCATTGATTGAAACATTGTGAGCAGCTCCATTAAACATTAATTCTTCTCTAGATTTCTTATAACACCTAACATAAAGTCAATGCTACTGAATTAGTTGCTGCACTTATGTATTTATGTATTATGTATTTTAAGAAATAAGATAATAAAAATATTGAAATGTTTCCCCTAATATATTTATTCTGCAGGTGGTAGAGTCCACAGGGATTGAGTTCACGGATATGAAGGGCCGACTATAAATCTTTTTAACATTCATGCCATCAAATAATTTTGTTATGGTAATATAATATCAAGTGATAATAGAATATCAATATTAAAGCTGTTATAAGAAAGAACACTATGAACAGATACCTTGGTTGAAGACTGAGCTGATATAAGAAAAATCAATGCAGACTTAATTAACTAGCTAGTCCTTGGTGTCACTATCATACTCAGGGAGGCTGCAATGTAAGGACCCATGGGACCATTCAGCTTGTGGTACAGCCAGTGGACAGGGTTCCCTGGGGCATCCTTGTCAGCTCCAGTGAGTCACAACATCCCTGCATCACAGTGGTGATGTCCCTTTGGCCTCTGGGGAATTGCCTAGTTTCTGGTCATGCCATCATCCTTGATGTGTCTCTGTTTGCTTTCTACACATACTCTCCAACAAAAAAGACTGACTTGTCCAGTTAGTAGAACTTAAAACCTGAATAATTGTTAGATTGTTGCCTCCCTTATAGCCAGATGTCTGAATCTGATTCCTATTGCATACTTGCAGGAATTAGGATTTGTACTCAGTTTAGCTGGGAAATTCACCTTGTGCTTTCCAAAATCATCTAATTGAAATATTTAAAAATTTAGATAAATGGATATATGCACTTTATGCAGCATAAAAGGCACCTATAAAATATTACACATGAATTATGCTTATTCTTAATCATTGTATTTCAAAACCAATGGTTTTATCTCTGAAATAAGCAGAAGTACTTAGCATTATTCCTCAATTTTCTAGAAACACTCTCTGCTATTTATTTTGATGATTGGACTACTCTTGTTAAATGTGTTTCTAATGTACCAGCCTTTCCCAGACACCACACAGTGACATAGAAAGAAATGGTTTCTAGTGGAGGATTTGAAGTATATGAGTGGTTTATTGGCAGGCACATTGAATAAAACCCTCTCTGTTTAAAATACCTGAAGTGCCCACATATGAAAACTGGCCTAGACAAACACTCCTCAGAATTTGAAATGGGAAATTTTATGTAAGTTGAACTTCACAAAATAGTACTTACATCCATTTCTCGAGTATATGGAGGCATTACTGCTTATTTTACAGTACTGTTGCGTGCACTCAACATCCAGAAATTCTATGAGGAGAGAGAAATAAATCAGCAATCATTAAAATCCTGTAAGTCTGATAAAGGTTTGGCTCTGTGTGCCTGGCAGCATCAAAAACAAAACAAGGAAGTAAAAACAAAGACAACTATAACTATTTTTATTTATTTTTCAATAATCTGTAAATGGTATTTTCTTTAGCATTTCCCATATTGTCTTACATATTACCATTTTATAGAGTAAAGAACCCCCAGTGCTCCACAAAGTAAACTGAAAATAGCATTCAATGTTTGCTTGGGAAGGAAATTCGTTCAGTATTTCTCATGGCACATTTGGTTGAGACATACCTAAAATTCCATATTATGCTTCCATAGTAAAGACTGAAAATGTCAAGAATAAAATGAAAGAGGAAACACGAATAGAAAATTAATGTATTAAATTGGAGCCTTTTCTTAGGATAATTTTAGCATTTCAAATATTAATGTTAAAATCAAAATATTTTGCATTATAGTTTTCTCTGTAGCGAGAGAATTTAAATTTAAAATTACTTTACCTAACTCTATGATTTATATGATCGACTGTAATTTACACCATCAAGTTGCTTGTGAATTTGGATTTGAATGGCTAGGATAAGGTCTCATTTTTGGTGAGAGTAATAGTTATAGATCTGAATTTATATATTATAATATTTTAGTTTTGTTATGAATAAAGCTCCTCCCTCCTTTTTGCCTGATTGTATGTATGTGAAATATGGTGTGCATGTGGGCAGTGTGAGGTGTATTACACATGTATGTGCCCTTACAGGACACCTTGTCCTCACCTGCAGTGGGGTGCACTTACCTGAGGTGGACAGAGCAGAACTCTTCTACCTGTTCTTATTTTGAGCCAAAGTCTCTTAGATACAATGGAATTTGCTGTTTTTGATGTGGGTTGTTCCCTGGTCTCTGCTCTCCTCTGGGACTGGGATGCTATTCACATGTGGCCTTCCCCAGCTGTTTACATGGGTTCTGGAGATTAGAATTTTAACAGTTTCCAGCCTTCTCAGATGTTTATGCTTGTGCAGAAAGTATACTTAACCACAGAGCCTTCTTTCTAGCCCAAATCCCACCTTTTTAAACACAGGGTTTAAGGCAAACAATAATAAAGGCAAGTTAGCATAAGAAAAATTATTTCCAAGACTCTAAAGAAAATAGGAATGAAATGAATACAAATAAAAAGGCAAATTTATAACAAATGTAAGTCCACTTGCTGAAACAGTCCTCATTAAAAGGTGGTAAATGATATTCCAGGCTGCAGAGAGAAGATCTAATGAGACACTATTGATGGAATTTTAGCCATGGATAGAAATATAATCTGAAAATAATGGTGTGCTCTTAGAATTAAATTGATAAACAACACGGACTTTTTCTGAAAATAAATCCATTTTCTTGATTTCTATAATCTCATTTTAGAATTATATAAAAACTAACAAGAAAGACAATAGAGTGGGGATTTTGCAAATAATATATATATATAATTGGTTGACTGTATGAGTTCATACATACTTTGAAGTATGTTAGAAAATTTTTTGAAACACTCAGTCTGGACTACAAAAACAAATTCATTCTGGGCAGTTTATAAGGGTACATTGTGTTGTTCATATATTTTCAAGGAACACTCAGGAAACATTATTCCAAAGCACCATTTAGTCCGAGTCACACTTACAATGGATGCCAGAATTTTGGCATCAGTGATACCCAAATGTGAAACGACATATGGATTTCCTCCAAGTCCAGGGCATGATCAGTCATGATTCAATTACATGAGCTATTGCTCATGAAGATGAATGCATACTTCACATGCTAAGGAGTCTACCATTGCATGTTTTCTGTTTTCTGTAAAAGACAATCAGGACACAAAATCTGGGCTATTCCCAAAACTTATGTATCCACAGTGAAAATATTGCTTCATGTATCATGTCAAAATTCGGGTAATGAAACTGCTTTTCCAAAAGGGATAATTTTGCAAGCAAGCACCTTTCACCACTAAGCCATCTCTCCAGCCCACAAAAGGATAATTTAGAATTGAGTACATGATAGGATTTCAAGTACATAGCCGTCTAAACCTGAATATAGATTTTTGGCTAAATGGCACACCAGTTTGAATTTCACTCTCAGACAGAATGAGAGCTAAGTAGTCTCAAAGACTAATTTTAATTATTTCTTCCTAAACCATCAGAATATCAATATCTGAGAGTAGTTCTCATTTCCCAAGAGTCATCCAAATCTTGACAATTTCACTTGACACCTATTATGATAGCGAGAATAAAAATTAGATAAAGGCAGGTGTCAAGGAATAGCTAGAGAAGTGAACATACATTTTATACTTGGGAGTGTAAACTTTAGACATTTTATATTACAATATTAATATTTCAAATGAGCCAGATATTCTACTTATAGCTATATACCAAATAAAAGTGTATCGATGTAAACATACTTAAAAGTAATTAAATGTCTATAACTGCACAATTCATAATATCCAAAAGGTGGAAGCATATTATTGATGCTTGAACTTGAGTTGATAAGAGATGAGTCTTCTGTCTCATTTAATATTACTGAAACAGACAAAAAATGAAGTACTAAAGCATGCTGCAACAGGATTATATACAGAAATATTAGGCTATGCCCTATTTGAAGGGCACAATCTTGAATTTATAGAAAACTAATTCTTGAAATTTTCCTATCCAGATGGGAGCAAACTGCTTCTAGGAACAAAGAGAGCTAACTTCTGGTATACCCAGGAGTGAACCATCTGCCTCTAGCATCAGCCTGAGGAAACACAGCTGAAGAGACATTTTAAGTTTAAGTTTAAGTCATTAGTAAACCTGCTGCTCTGATCTTATTGTGGCTGTGGTTTCTTCTGCATCCAGGTACTCATTGACATTTTCATTGAATAGTCAAAAAGCAGTAATATTTGAACAAGTAGTATATTACATGGACAAAGGGTAAGGGAATTTTGACTTTGTTAAAGAAAAGTTTTTAGAGATACAGCCTATTAGACTCTGCTGATCCAGAGCACACATACACTCTGATCACAAATGTGGTTATATTAAGCCCATCTGTTTTCTCCAAAAGATTCATGGGTAAGTAGTTACTGAACTCTTTCTTTTCAGTGCTATGGTCAGCACTTCTTATGCATGTATGCTTGCTCTGAATCCAGAGCCACAGAGGTAATTTGGCTGATGGTGTTAGAAGCTACATTTCATCATGACTGGGAAGGCTCCATGGCAGATGCAACATGCTACAAGAAATAAGCAGCTCTTCACACCTCAGTGGGACACCAAGGAAAGAAAGAACATATAGCAGGATTAGGTTATAAAACCTAAACGCTCTCTCCTACTGGTCAACTTCCTCCACTTGCCAGGAACATCACCACTAGGGAGGGACCAGCTCTTCAAACACAGGAGCGTGGAGGGGGGGCATTTCACTGCAAACTATGATGGTGGAAATGAGAAAAGAGTTTTATGAAATGAATTAAAAGATAGTAAAGGAGATTATAGTATGAAAAAAATTCATGCTGAAAAATTATCATTGAGAATCGGGGTAGAACAACTTGTTTAGCAAACAGTTTGCTTTCCTACTACCAACTATAAAAACTCTTCCTGCCTCATGGCTGCTTGTCTTTTCTGAGTGTCTGATTGGGGTGAAGGAATATGACTGTACATGCAATAGGCTGGTATAGAGTCTAGGCCTAAAGAGAATGGTCAAGAATGAGCTTTATGTGCATGTATGTTGGAAGTTCATGAACTAATATCCATCAGCCTCCATCCAAGAAGCAGGATAGAATCTTCCTAGATGAAGAAAGGTCAACATTCTGATATGATAGCCACAGTTAACATTCAACATAGGAAAATGCCACTAAATGCAAATGTACACCCTTGAGGTTTTGTATTTGTGGTTATGTACTATTACTGAGGCCATGGTGTATGTAAGATAAATTGTCTCATTATCAAAATTAAAGGATAAAAAGGATTTATTTTTCAAAGAGAAAATTGGTGGTTCATACCATATAAATAATAATTGATATCTCACTGTGGTGCAATATTTTACAATGTTTTTTTCAAGCTAGGGTCTCACTCTATCCCAGGCTAACCTAAAATTCACTATGTAGTCTCAGGGTGACTTCAAACTCATGAAGAACCTCCTACATTTCCTTCCAAGTGCTGGGATTAAAGATGTGTTCCGCCACACCTGTCTATAATTTTGTTATAGACTATTTTGAGAAATAGTTACTAACAAATTTATATGACAATTGATAGAATGGGGTGGAGGGGAGGATGGGGTGACATACAATAAGCTGAACCAATAATGAATCATAATCATAAAATCCTTATTCCCATACAGTAAGCTCTTGAG
>PVHP010011466.1:0-45108 GCA_004024765.1 Zapus hudsonius | reverse complement strand
CTGGGCTAGAGCGAGACCCTACCTCGAAAAACCAAAAAAAAAAAAAGTCACCATAGGGGCTGGAGAGATTGCTCAATGGTTAAGGCCCTTGCCTCCAGAGCCTAAGGACCCGGGTTCAATTCCCCAGCATGCACATAAGCCAGATGCACAAGGTGGCACATGCATCTGGAGTTCGTTTCCAGTAGCCGGAAGCCCTGGTGTGCCCATACTCTCTCTATCTCTGTCTCTCTCTCTCTCTCTCTCTCTCTCTCTCTCTCTCTCTCTCTCTCTCTCTCTGCCTGTCTGTATCTCTCTGCTTACTAATAAATAAATAAATAAAAAGTCACCCTAGGGCTGGAGATATAGTTTAGTCATAGATCCCTAGCACAAAAGAATTATAAAAAGAAGGGGGGCGGAGAAGGGAGGGAGGGAAGGAGGGGATGAGCCACAGATTGGAAGAAAATATGTGAAGACACCTCATTAATTAATAAATAATAAGACAAATGGCTAATAAACGCCTGAAAAAATACTCTACATCATTAGTCATTAGAGAAATGCAAATTAAGGAGCTGGAGAGATGGCTCAGTGGTTAAAGGTGTTTGCTTGCAAAGCCTGATGGCCCAGGTTCCATTCCCCAGTACCCATTTAAGTACCCGTGTAAAGACAGATGCACAGGGCTGGAGAGATGGCCCAGCGGTTAAGGCACTTGCCTCCAGTGCCTAAGACCTGGGTTCAATTCCCCAGGACCCACATAAGCCAGATGCTCGCTCTCTCTCTCTCTCTCTCTCTCTCTCTCTCTCTCTCTGCTTGAAAATGAAAAAATAAAATATTTTTTAAAGACAGATGCACAAAGAGAAGTGCAAATTAAGACAATACTGATCCATCCAGGAAGTGCAAATTAAAACTACTTTGAGATTCCATCTCATTTCTGTCAGAAAGGCTACCATCAAGAAAACAAATGACAATAAAGGCTGGCAAGGATATGGAAAAAGGGGGACCCTTTGGGCTGGAGAGATGGCTCAGCGGTTAAGACACTTGCCTGCAAAGCTTAAGGACCCAAGTTTGATTCCCCAGTACCCAGGTAAAGCCAGATGCACCAAGTGGCACATGCATCTGGAGTTCATTTACAGCGGCTGGAAGCCCTGGTGTGCCCATACTTTCTTTCTTTCTTTCTTTCTTTTTTTTTTTCAAGGTAGGGTCTCGCTCTAGCCCAGGCTGACCTGGAATTCACTCTGTAGTTTCAGGGTGGCCTTGAACTCATGGCAATCCTCCTACATCTGCCTCCCGAGTGCTGGGATTAAAGCCCAGTTATGGTGTGCCCATACTTTCTATCTCTCCCTTTTCTCTATCTCTCTCTGCTTGCAAATAAATCAATTAATTAAAAAAAAAAAGAACCCTTCTACAGTGTTGATGGGAATGTAAACTGGTACAGCCATTATGAAAAGCAGTATGGAGATTCCTAAAACAGCTGAAAATAGATTTACCATATGGCCCAGCTATACCACTCCTGGGCATATATCCTAATGACTCCAGTCACTACCTTAGAGACACTTGCTCTTCCATGTTTATTGTGGCTCCATTTACAATAGCTAGGAAATGGAACCAACTTAGATGTCCTTCAACTGATGAATGGATAATGAAGATGCATCTCTTTTATACAGTGGAGTTCTATTCCGTGAGAAAAATGAAAGTTTCAGTGAAATGGAAGGATCTGGAAAGGATTTCACTAAGTGAAGTAACCCAGGCCCAGAAAGCCAAACACCATCTGTACTCTCTCACATGTGGATCCTAGCTACAAATATTTAGATTTGTATGTGAGTTGGAGTAAAAGTCAGTAGTAGAGGCCAGTAAGTTAGAAAGAGGCTATAAAGGAAAGAGAAGAAGGGAAGACTTAAGGGCAGGGTATTGTATATATGTAAGGAGATGAACAGATTATTAGGGGTGCAATGGCCTAAGTGGGGTCAGGGGGAGGGACTGAGTAAAAGAAAAGTGGAGGAGGGTTAGTTAAAATTTACGATGTTATGAATAAGCCATATGGAAACCTACTTCTTTGGATAATGGCACACCCAGAAGTCACAGATTGTTACAAGAAAAATTTCAGTGCCAGGGATGGGATACCTTTCAGTGAGTTGTTGGCCAGGAGGTTCCTGAGGTCTCCAAAACATTACAGGCCATTGCCAAGGCTCTTGGTTACCCATCAGATGGTAAGACCCTATTGCTGAAGAGTCCACATGCTTGGACTGCAGGTCACTGAGAAATCAAGCTGGAGCTGAGCTGGAAACCTCCTCCCTGTTAACCAGCTGACAGAAAGCTGGAAAAAGCTATGGCTGCCTGCAGCCCTATGGGAGAGAGAAGTCATCAATGGTGGTGAACAGCAGTGGACCTTGCAAATCTTAAGATGGGCCAGACAGGTCAAATGGGCCACCTGGGGCAATAGTGGCACGTCTATTGTGGGGGAAACCAAGTGATCTATATATAATTGGACTGCTCCAAGGGCAGGAGTACATCCCTCGTATTGAAGACCTAATCAAAAGCCTATGGTGGCCAGGCGTGTTGGCGCACTCCTTTAATCCCAGCACTCGGGAGGCCGAGGTAGGAGGATTGCCTTAAGTTCAAGGCCACCCTGAGACTACATAGTGAATTCCAGGTCTGGACTAGAGTGAGACCCTACCTCGAAAACCCAAAATAAATAAATAAACAAAAATAGAAGCTGGAGAAATGGCTCAGCGGTTAAGGTGCTTGCCTAAAAAGTCTAATGATGGGGGTTCAATTCCCCAGTATCCACATAAAACCAGGTGCACAAAGTGGTGCATGCATCTGGAGTTCATTTGCAGTGGCTAGAGGCCCTGGCACACACATTCTCTCTTTCTCTCTGTATCTGTCACTCTTTTCTCTGTCTCTCTGCATGCAAATAAATAAAAATTCAAAGTTTACTATAAATGTACCATATATATTATATAATGCATGACAGCAGTAGTAGTACCATTCCTAGAAAGTGTCCCAAGAGCAATGAGAGCATGTCCACCCAGAGGCATGTATATGCATTGCTATAGCAACAGTATTCATTCACAACAGCCAAAAAGGGAAACAACTCCGATGTCCACCAACTGATAAAGATAAACAAAATCCATTCAGAAGATTACTATTCAGCAATAAAAAGGAAACAACTACTAATACATGTTGTAATAGAAATGAGCCCCAAAAACATTATGCTAAGTAAAAGAAACTAGATGCAAAAGTCTATATACCTATCCTCTCTATAAAACATGCCCAGAATATGCAATGTTTTAATTGATTAATTCCTTTAAAAGTAACAATAGTAAATACATTTAATTTTTAAAAATATTTTATTTATTCATTTTCAATCAGAGATACAGAGAGAGAGAGAGAGAGAGAGAGAGAGAGAGAGAGAGAGAGAGAGAGAGAGAGAGCACACCAGGGCCACCACCTTGTAAATCTGGCTTATGTGGGTCCTGGGGAATTGAACCCAGGGCCTTAGGCACTGGAGGCAAATGCCTTAACCACTGAGCAATCTCTCCAGCCCATATTTAATTTTTAAAATATTTTGTTTATTTATTGATTTGCATGCAAAGAAAGACAGAGAGAAGAGAGACAGAGATAGAATGGGCAAGCTAGGGCCTCTAGTCATTGCAAACAAATTCCAGATGCATGCACACATCTGGCTTTACATGGGTACTGAGGAATCGAACCCAGGTCATTAGGCTTTGCAGGCAAGTGCCTTAACTGCTGACCCATCTCTTCAGCTCCAGACTATGCAAATTTATGTTAGTAAAAGTATCTGAGCTGGGCGTGGTGGCGCACACCTTTAATCCCAGCATTTGGGAGGCAGAGGTAGGAGGATGGCCATGAGTTTGAGGCCACCCTGAGACTACATAGTGAGTTCCAGGTCAGCCTGGGCTAGAGTGAGTCCCCAACTTGGAAAAAAATCTAGATGCAAAAATATATATACCTATTCTCTCTAAAAACATGCCCAGAATATGCAAATTTATGGAATGAAAACAGATCAGTTGTTGCCTAAGGCTTGGGGTGAAAATGAGGATTAACTACAAATGAGAATGAAAGAATTTTGAGGGGTGACAGACATGTCTCAAATGAATTGTGAAAGTGGCTATACAACTGTACATTTATTAAAAATCATTAAACTGGGGCTGGAGAGATGGCTTAGCAGTTAAGGTGGTTGCCTCCAGAGCCTAAGGACCCAGGTTCAATTCCCCAATGCCCACATAGACCAGATGCACAGAGTGGTGGCCTGCATCCGGAGTTCGTTTGCAGTGTCTAGAGGCCCTGGTGTGCCCATATTCATTTTCATTCTCTCTCTTTCTCTCGTTTATAGTCCTCTTACAAATAAATAAATAAATATTTGTTTAGAAATTATTAAATTGTATTCTTATAGTGAGTGGGTAAATTTTTGCTACACTTTTTTTTTTTTCGAGGTAGGGTCTCACTCTAGCCCAGGCTGACCTGGAATTCACTATGTAGTCTCAGGGTGGCCTTGAACTCATGGTGATCTTCCTACCTCTGCCTTCCCAGTGCTGGGATTAAAGGTGTGCACCACCATGCCAGGCTACACATATTTTTTTAATCTATACATATTTTATCTCAATAAATTTGCTAAAAATTGAAACTTCCTGGACCATATATACTGCCAATATATATATATATATATATATATATATTTTAATTGTATCTTACCAGGCATGGTGGTACATGCCTTTAATCCCAGCATTCAGGGAGGCAGAGGTGGGAAGATGACTGTGAGTTCAAGACCAGTCTTAAAAAATAAAACAACAAAATCTGCATCTTGCTTTTGTTCTCTGAGACAGGTTCTCAGTAAGTACAGTGTGACCTTGCTGGCTTTGAACTGGCAATCCTCAGGTTTCAGTCTCCCAAGTGCTAAAATTGTAGGCATGCACCTACTCCTGGCTGCACTTACCCCCTGTTTTCCTAGACTATTCTTAGGGTCTCAATGGCCAAGGTCTGGAGTCAGGAGTAGCAGGAAGAAGGCAAACAGGAGAGGCAGTGACTCTCCACCCAGCTCACTTGAGTCCTATCTATCTATCCCAATGGGACCTGCTTTTCTCATCAACTGCCAGAGTGTTGCTTTTAGACACCCTCCTACCCTTCAGGCCCCTGCTCTATGGCTCCCATTGTCTCTCTGCATGGGCAATGGTTCTTTAGGTTGCCTTTGGGGCTGGACGGTATGGGGAGGTGAGAAAGAGTTATGGAAGTAGCCAGGCGTGGTGGCGCACGCCTTTAATCCCAGCACTCCGGAGGCAGAGGTAGGAGGATCGCCTTGAGTTCAAGGCCACCCTGAGACTACAGAGTGAATTCCAGGTCAGCCTGGACTAGAGCGAGACCCTACCTCAAAAAACCAAAAAAAAAAAAAAAAGTTATGGAAGTGTTGAGTGAGATCCTGTCTTGGTTTAAAATTGATAGCTCATCATCAATTATTTTGATTTTTTTAGGTAGGGTCTCACTCTATAGTCCCGTGCTGGCCTGAAACTCACAGTGATCCTCCTACCTCTGCCTCCCAAATGCTGGGATTAAAGGCGTGTGCCCACTATGCCTGGCAATCTTTTGCATTATTTTTAATTTTAAAATAACCATTAAGATATGACTTATCTTGCTTGTGAAAAGTTTTTGGCACACTCTTAAATTTTGTCTCAGAGCCATAGTCTCAGTCACTTCACAGTGCTGGGCTGCCTGGGGTTACATTTGGAAACTGGGCCCTTCTGATCTGCCATCTGAACCTTCCAGAGCCAAAGAGAGCAGAGGAGAAAGAAGACTGTTTACATCCATCCCCAGAGAACCCCTGTGATCCAGGCCACACACCAGCCCAGAGGGATTTCCTAATCCCAAAGTCTCCTCCAGAGAGGAGGATGTATCTTCAGTCTCATTCCCAAACCACTCCCCTCCAGCTGTGACTGTCTAACATGAGACCCACACACATTTCAAGTCTTTTTCCCTATCTGAGTTTTCCACAGGAAGGCATCTGTGCAAGCTGTGCCAGCATGGTGAAGCCGCTGGGCCTTTTCTACACCCCTGTCCCAATGCACTCAGGCTTCAAAACCAACATTCATTCACGGAATCCACTAAGCATTCATTCACCAAACATGGTCCAAATATCTCCCTTAGGAAGTCTCCTAACTTCTGGGCACTCCTCAAGTGAGCTCCTAAGGTGTCCTGTACAGACACTCCCACCTCCTCCACTCCACCCTTCTTAGCTGGAAAATATTCCTGGGCAGCTCGGCCTTCCTTCCAATCCCACAGGCTTTCTGTGTCTCTGGGATAGGCATGCAAAACTGGAGGTGACAGACGTGGGCAGAAAATGGAAGGCTTCCCACTTCCTATCTGCCACCCTCCATCCCCTCACCCACCCCCACCCCGCCACAAGGTGGCTGCCAGAGGGCGACCTGAAAGTGTGCAGTGGAGCGGTAATCCCTGCTCGGCCCTCCAGGGCAAGTGCCTGGAGTGTGTGAAGACTGTGGTACCCAGATGTGGACTTCCAGAGCATTCAGACTCCACTCTCCCCAGACCGAAGGCCTCCTCGAGACCCCCCCCCCAGGAAGGCTGGGTGGGCGGCTGCTTTGGTTTCTTAATCAGGATCTCAAGGCTTTGGCTATACAGCCGCCAAGACTGGGAGAAGCGTGGGGAACGATGCTCCAGCGGGCCAAGACCAACATTCTGCGGTTAAGAGCCCGTGCCTCCCCTGCCATGGTCAGGCATCTTCGGAAAACGACCCTAAGCAATCAATCCCAAGGGACAAGGGTGCTAACCAGACCTAGGGGGCACTCGGTGAAACTGAGTCCAGCTGTGACCCCAAAGAACTGGGTGAAAACTTTCGATTAAGTTTGGCGGGGGAGGCTCCTTGGCACCGGGCTCAAGCCGGGTTGCCTGCCTTGCCCCTTATGCTGAGCTCGGTGTGGACTATGGGAGCCAGATGTGGCTCGGTGGCTTGACTCTCTCTCCTCCCCAGAGACCTGCCTGGCAGTGCTGGCCTCCTTCAGGAGGGAGCCCAGGCCTCTTTGGCTGTTCTTAGAAAGAAACCAACTGAGGTTGGATTCCAGCCCCTCCTGGCGTCTTGACACCTGGCTGGTTTTAGGTTAAGGTATTCAAATAATAGCAGATCCTTGTACCTGAGGCTTCCCCAAGTCCCTTCCTTGAGTCTGGGGTGAGCAGGAAACCCGGGGCTTACAGGATGTTTCTCTCCCCAGTGGACAGTGGACCAAGTCCAGTGGCAGGTTCTTGTACTCTACAGACTCGGCTCATGTCTCCATCAGCTTGGAACAGGAGCTGTCCACATGGTTGCTAGCAAAGGGTTGGTGGGATGCACAGTGCAGTTTCCAGCATCTTCTCTGTATTCCCAGAGTGTCTGGTAAGGCAATGAATTCCTGGAGGCATCCCCACACTCACCAACCTCTGGGAGCCCTGTCCAGCGACTCCCACTCCTCGCTCCTGGTAACACAAACGTACTTCCTGGAAATCTAGCCCCATCCACCATCCTTAACTCTCACCACAAGACCTCTCCCCTCCCCCCTACACCCTGTGGAGGACAGGCAGAACCTGGGCTTGAATTCGATTGCCTGAAAAACAGCTCCAGCCAAATCCTGCCTGGGGCATCGTGGGATCCTGTGTGCCTTTGAATTCCTTTGGGCACCACCCCTCCCAACTCTAAGAAGCTTGCCCAAGGTCTGGGTCCCTTAGAGTGTGTGTCTGTCTCTTTCTCACCTTTCCCTGGCATGGACTAGAACTTGGTCCTCAGGGCTGAAAGTCTCACACTCCTGGCTTTTACTGATGCAAAAACACACCTCTAAAACACAGGAAGGGCCCCCCCTCATATGGTTAGAAGTCATCAGATACCAAAAGACAAATTCCAGGACACAAAAGAGATCCTATAGGCAGACCATGAACACCCAAACACGGAAAACAACATACAACATACCCCGATGCAAATCACAAACGCACAAAGACGCATACCAAGAATTACTCGGAGAGGAACCTGGAGACATTAACAGGACCCTGAGCTCAGAGACACAGACACCCAGAAGGCAGGCTGACGGGGCACACGGCCTATCACACAATAGCTCTTCTAATTCGAAATGCTACAGGAGGCTCCTCTGCAGGGGTGGGGGTAGGGGGTAGGGTGGCCGAGGTGGTGCAAAAGGCTCCCAAGGCTCTACTTACTGGGAAGGAAGCGTCAGAAAGCGCCAGCCAGGCTCCAAAAATGTTAAAGTCCAGTAAAATGAAAAAAAAAGTGGAAACCGCACTCCCATTCCCACTTTTTAGGAAACGGGAAAGTGGTTTAACTCGGTCTGCCAGTTAACTCCAGATCCACCCCAGCGCCCTCCCTTTGGCGAGAAGCCTGGCCCCGCGTCTCAGCAGCGATAGCGCGGTAGCGGCCACAACCCACCTTGGGCTGCGGACTCGTGGGGCAAAGCACCTGGCTGAGCCCACGACCACCGCGGTCCTTCTGGAAAGGGTGTTCGGTGCTCACTGATCCCGGCCCAGGTGAAGAAAACGTGACTGTGCCGGGTGCACCATCTCCCCGTCTGTACCTTAGCAGTTGCTGTCGTTCCTTACCTTTCTTGATCACGGATTGGTCCAGGAGGCTCATTCCCGGCTCATCCGTGGCCTGCACGAAGAAGGAGAAGGCGGTGAGGGTGCCTGCGAGGTTCCCACAAGGGGCGCCCTGCGCGCACCCCTGCGGTCCGGACAGCGTCGGAAGGGAGCAGGAGTCGCCCAAGCTCCGCACCATCTGCGGCCAAGCTGGAGCCACGGCTGCTCAGTTAGCCTAAGGCGACTAGAGTCTCCCTTAACCCTGGCCAGGCTGCCCCAGCAGCTGGCACTGCGCGTGGGTCCCCAGCGTGGCTCAACCTCGCAGTGGGTCGGGAAAGAAATCTCCGCAGAAAGTTGCTGCTGTCCACGTACCGAGCACTGGCTCAGGTCCAGGCCGCTTTAATGGCCAGGCAGCATCCAACCCAGGATTCGGACACGTCCTCGGAGGAGGACTTGGGAAGTGGCGGGCTGGCAGAAAAATGTGGGTTCCTGTGTTTTTCTCTCTGTCTCTCTCTATTATTGGTTTTTCCAGGTAGTGTTTAATTCTAGTCCAGGCTGACCTGGAATTCACTAGTCTCAGAGTGGCCTTGAATTCACGGCGATCCTCCTACCTCTGCCTCCCGAGTGCTGGGATTAAAGGCGTGCGCCACGCCCGGCTTGCTTGACATTTTTTGCGTCTAGCTTGGGGGCTAAATCATAGGGTCCATCGGGGTCCCACCCCCGGGGGGCTCACCTGCAGGTCCTCTAGGCCAGGCGGCGCCGCCAGGCCCGGCAAGCCGAGCGGCGCGTCCGCCAGGCCGTGTGCGCCGTCGGCGAGGCTGTGCAGGAGCCGAGGCACCGCGGCCGCGTATTCCCGGCGCGGGTCGAGGCCCAGCGCGCGGGCGGGCGGCGCCAGCAAACCCGGAGGCTCGTCGTGGGCGCGGGCGGCGGCGCGGGGCGCGGCCCAGGCGGCCTGCGGAGGCTGCGGTTGCCCCAGGGGCGCCAGGCCGCCGTAAGGGTCCCCGGCGAGGTGCGGGAAGGCTGCGGCGGCATCCGGCGCCTGGCCGTAGGGCAGCGGCGGCTGCGGGTAAGGCGGCGGGAAGTAGGGGGGCTGGAAGTCCGCAGCAGCGGTGGCGGCCGGCGTGTGGCACAGCGGTGGCGCTGGCCCGTAGGCCGCCTGGGGCAGTGACGACAGGCGGGTCCCTCCGGCCGCGGCGCCCAGCCCGTCGGGGCGCTCCTGGGGAAGGAGAGGAGCGCCTTAGGCCACCCACCCGCAGCTGAAAGGAGCCTCCTCCGAAGAGACCCCAAGCCACTTGTCGCCTCCCAGGGGGCCACTGCCTGTCTCCAAATGACCCGTGGGCGCAGGAGCCTCGGGCTGCGCCCACCCGGCTCCAGCCACCGCACAATCAGCTGACGGACACCCTGCGGCCCCTTGGCTCCGAGACTTCGTTGGCACCGAGGCAGGACGCTTAGAAGGTCCTCGATGCCCCCCAGCCAAATGTGACCGAGCGCCCTGGGACCCGAGACGACTCACCATGGCGGAGTAGGTGTGCACCAGCATGGGGCGGGCAGTGTGGGGTCTCGGCGGCGACGGCGCGGCCCTCGCCCGACGGCAAGAACGGGAGCAGGGAGTCTGCACACTCTGCAAGAGGTCACTGTGCTGCCGCTGGGGATCACCCAGCCCTGGGTCCCGCGGGCGAGAGGTTCTCAGTGGTGGGCGCACCCGGGTGGGTCCATGGATGATGGGTGATCGTACTTGGAAAAGTCTGGGAATGCGGGCCCAGCTCCTGCCCTTCTCCCTCTGAGCGCGCAGCCCGCTCCATGCAATCCAGTTATAGTGGCGGGGGCGCGCCGGGCCTCTGGGGGCGCGCATTAAAGAGACAAGCTAAGGCCATTCTCTTTCCCTTTACCCCAGCGGCCCCGGCCCCCCGCAGAAAGGGAGGCGTGGCTCTGGTGGGACACGGTGGGGGTGAGAACGCTGTGATCCAAGCCTTCTTGGGCTGGAGGCTTGAAGCTGAGGTGCCACCAAGGGTTTGAGGTTAGGGACCAGGGGCCTATGTTTACTAGGCTCTACACATCTTTGATTTCAAGCAAAACTGTCCTTTTTTTTTCTTTTTCTGGAAACACCTTCCTGTAGAATGGGTATCAGTAGGTTCTCTACTCACCTCACCCAACTTGAGATGTGCCCTGGTGTCAGTGCAATTGTGTGTTGTCTGGGGGTTTGGCTACAGCCTCTGAGGGTGCCCACTTCTCTCCAGCTTTTGAGGCTGCTAACCCCAATGAGGAAGAAGGGTCAGAAGAAGTTAGAGACATGAATTGAGAGAGAGAAAGAGTGAGTCAAAGACTGGCATCACCCTCTCTGTCTCTCTGTCTCTTTTTCTTTCTTTTTTGAGGCAGGGTCTCACTCTAGCCCAGTTTGACCTCAGTGCCACCACTTTCGTTCTCCCAAAACTCAATCCTCATCCCCTGAGAAGCAGAGATGGGGATTAAAGACAGGCAAATGAGAGAGACGCTGGGGGCAATGGGAGTTAGAAAGCAGAAGGAAGACATTCAACGAAGCCAGAAAGATGTTCGGAATGGTAGAAATAATCACAGCAAACATTTATCACAGAATGTGAGTAATGAGCTATTTAACTTTCACCATGGCCTTATCACCTTCATGTTCAGGTGAGGAAGGTGGCACATAGAGGTGTGTGAGATGCCTTGCCCAAGGTCAAGCAGCTAATGAAATGGCTGTGGGGGGGGTCATCCATCTCCAGCCCTTTCTGTGCTCAGGATCATTACCCTTCTCCATCTTGACCTGCTGTGTACATTGCAGTCCTGTCCCTGAGTGACTGGGTGATTTGGCACAAATCCCCTTTTCTCTCTCAGTTTCTGCGACGGCAGCAACAACAACAAAAAAAGTAGAGGAGAGTGAAGAAAACGAACTGTTTTCTTAGATCTCCTTTTAGGGGAGGACTAGACAAGAAAATAAAGGTAACTACTGAGATAGATGAGAGAAATCAGGGCGTGAAGGTGACACCATTAACCTACAGAGTTCTAGGTACTTATTCCAGAAGGCACCTGGTTGCTCCAGAGCTCATGGCTGGATCCTCTCACCTGAGACTGAATATGAGAATTTCAGGTCAGCCTGGGCTAGAGCGAGGAGATCCTACATGGAAAACCAAAAAGGAAGGAGGGGGAAGAGACTAGTGATGTGATCAAGGATTCATCCCTAAGAGCTTTTCAGAACCTGAGATGAGCAGCTAGGGTGGTGAATGAAACATAGAGGCAGTTGTGCAGTGAGGTCTGGAGTGAGTGTAAGTGTGTGTATTTACACACGAGTGTGTGTGCGCCTGTGGTGACTCCCCTATTCCTCCTAGACCTAACTTTCACAACAGAACATCTGAAATCAAGCTCCAGGGAAAATGTCAGTACACAGCAGGCAAGTTGGTGAACCTCTAGAAAAACTCTGGGAGCCATGAGAGGGATAGTGCCCATGTCCAGTTCTGAGGATTCCCCTGTGCTTCCAACAGGCTTGGAGTGACAGGTTATGGGAGAGCTTCCTTGGGTTTCTTCACCCTTCTTTTTCCTCCAGCTTTAATATCATTTCTTTTTGTTTAATTGATTACTTGTGTGGGGGACATGGGAGGCTTGTGAGGGCATGCACACGGAGGTCAGAGGAGGTGTCTGTGCTCCACTTTCTTTGAGGCAGGGTCTCCTGCCACCACGAAAGAGTCTAGCCACAGGCACCTTTATGTGGGTGTTGGAGAATTGAACCCCAGGCCAGCAGACTTCTGCAAACACACATCTCTTCCGACCCTAGGCACTCCCTGTCTTGCCTCTCCGCCTCTATTTCTAACTCTATTTCTGTCTTTTCTCCTCTTTCCCATCCTTAATGTCAAGTGTTCATTCTCAAAGGAGCAGCTTCTGCTCTTTCTGTCAACATTCTCCACATGCAAGTTCATCCCCTCTTGTGTCTAATCACTATGTCTGCTGGTTTCTCCCAACTGTGTCGTCTCATCTGTAACTCTCCTTAGAGATCCAGAACCATGCTGTAACTGCCGACTGGCTGTTCCCTGGCATTGTGGAGCCATTCAAGTTTGTAAACTGCAACCGGACCCAGTATCTCTTCACCCTCCCAACTCCCGTTTGCTTCTCCTGGGTTCTGTAGCACCATAACTCACACCACCACATCCTTCAAGTTCAAAATTTGCCAGTTTGACCTGGGGCGATGGCTCAGCAGTTAAAGTTGCTTACTTACAAAGCCCGCAGGCCGGGGTTTTGTTTTCCAGAACTCATATAAAGCCAAATGGACAAAGTGGCGCATGCATCTGGAGTTCACCTGCAGTGGCAGGAGACCCTGGTGTGTCAATTTATCTTACCTTCTTTTTCCCTCCCTTTCTTTCCATCTCTTTTCTCTCTCTCTGTGTGCTTGCAAATAAACATTAAATTAAATTAATAATTAACAATTAAATAGAAATAAAATATAATCCATTAAATATAAATATATAATATATAAATATATAATTTTTAATTTTTATGATATAAAATTTATACTTATAAATAAAATATATATAAATTTTAAAATATACATATATAAATAAATAAAAGCTTGCCAGGCTGAGCATGATAACACATGCCTCTAATCCCAGCACTTGGGAGGCAGAGGTAGGAGGATGGCTGAGTTCGAGGCCACCCTGAGACTACATAGTGAATTCCAGGTCATTCTGGGCTAGAATAAGACCCTACCTTAAAAAACAACAACAACAAATCTTGCCAGTCATCCCAGAACTGTGACATTCCTCCACCCTCTCCAGCCAATCTTCAGAGTGATGCCATTTCCTTCTTTATCCCCCCCCCAAAAGCAGGGTTTCATTATGTAACACAGGTTTGCCTTGAACTCATGATGCCTCTGCCTCAGCATCCTAAGTGCTGAAATTATTGTCCTTTATAATCCTTACACATTCACCAAGGAAGAGACTTGAGGTAGGCACCCCAAAAAGCACATGGCATGCTTCTCTCAGAGCCTTAAGTTACTTTATGCTTTCTTCATAAACCTGCAGGGCTCAAAGTGTGGTCCCTGTATGTCATCACCAACAACATTTGAAAACCTGTTAGAAGAGCCAGTTCTTGAATTCTATCCCCACCTACAGAATCAGCAACTCGGTGTTGTGGGGGGTGGGGAGGGGCAGCAGAGTTCAGCCATCTGTGTTTCATTAATCCTTAAAGTGGCCAAGATCACACAAAGGTTTGGGAGCCACAGAGCAGGTCATGGTAACGACCCCGTAACTGGCATTCTGCCCTTCTGTCTCTTGTGTTCCAACTCCATTTAGCAAAATGAGTGACTGGATCATGGCTCTTCCCTGCTGAAAACACTTCTAAGGAAAAAAAAAACACTCTAGCCGTTTGTTTGCAGATGAACTCCCCACCCCCAGATAGGGTCTTCTTGCTGATCTCAGAGTGCCCTCAAACTCACAGCGATCCTCTACCTCTGACTCCCGAGTGCTGGGATTCAAGGCGTGTGCCACCATGCCTGGCTGTGACTAACTTTCCTTTCCCTCTTTGTGAGGAAACAGAAAAGAAGTTTAAAGGAGAAATGGAAAAAAACGTTTCTAGCACTTTGCTTGGTACATGGCAGTTGGCCAATGAATGCCTATTAAATCAATGATGAACGAATGGATAATCACAATTTCCCTAGTCTCTGAGGTCCTTAAGACATGACCCTGGGTAGTAAATAAAACGATACCTTAAGACGTAGAACCCAGGTCTCATCTAAGGAGAGCATCTGAAAATGAGTGGTTTTGTTCATGTCTGTTGGGGAGAATCATGTGCTGTATGGTCTGCTGCGGCAACTTTGGAGCTCCCTGGAGCTATGGAGTCTACTCGGAACCACTTAGGTTTCACCTGCTTTCTGAAGCAGTCCAGGCTGGGCATCTCATTGACTGCTGAGATACATGCACATACTCGGAGTGTATGGGGTGTGCACAGGGATACATATTCAGACACTCCCGGGAAAACAAGGCACACAACATGCACAGAAACACTCATAGCAAATGCCATGTACATGGACGCACATTGACATATAGATGTGCATACTTGTGTGTGCGCGCACACACAGGCGCGCACACTCACGGACAGTTTCTTACACACTTGCCATTTGCTCTTTCCCTAGGATCACCTTTTCTCCTCTCTTTTCAATAACTGAGCTTGTGTTCAGTAACTGAGCTTGCCACCCTCCCCTTGACAACCTCCGGCTGTGGGCCAGGCAGGGAGTGTTTGTGGGAGGGGAAATCTGGTACAAAAGATGCTGAGGCTCCACCTGGTGGCTAGAGCTCACAACTGCAGCTCAGAGCTCTCTTTTATCCTCAATCACCAGGAACCAAACATGGTCTCCTAGTTAAGCCTGACTAGCACTCCCCACTCTGGAAGCCAGAGCTCTCTCTCTCACCATACCTCAAGGAAGCTCAGAATTCAGTCTGCCTGGTATTATCAAGTCTTCCCAGGTCAGGCTCTCATTGCAAGAGGAAGAAAACCTCAGAGACAGGGACCATGGGCAGGTGTCACTTGCTTTCAGGCCCTCTCCTTTTCTTCCACTTTCCTAAAGATCTGTGACTCCCATGACTCTGAGAAGCCTCTACCCTAACAGCTCAAAATCTGTCACCTTCTCAGACTTCCCTCCAGCATCCATACCCCATGGATGCTCTGCAGGTAGCACAAATAGCCTTTCACAAAGCCTACTTTTCTCGGATGTCTCCCATGGCAGAGTGGCCCCATTATCCACGCAGTGACCCCAGTCAGGAATCCAGGACTTTGCTTTGTCCTTCTTCATTTCCAATTAACCTTCAAGTTCTATAACCCAACTCCTATCCATACACCACTGGCTTAGTTCAGCATCACTTCTCCTGAGCTCCTTGACTGGGTCCTTCCCATTTGCTCTCCCCTCCTTCTGTCAAGGCCAAACTGGCTCTGAACTCTTGCCTGCTTCAGCTCCTGGGTGCTGGGGTCACAGGTATATGCCACCACACCTGGCTTCAGCTGTGTCACTTGTAGCTACTCATCTTCCTGAAATGCATACTGGATTCCACTTAATATGCTCGCTCAAAATCCTGCAGCCCTGTCCCCCCCCCCCCCGCACCATCCCACATTTAAGCTTCTGTACACTGTACACTATGATGTGGTCTGACCTCATCTCCCACCACGCCCCATGCACTGTGGCAGGGAAACTGCTTGCATTGTTTTTGGCTGTAGTATATGGTTTTAGTGTGGAGCACATGCATGTGTACATACATGTAGAGGACAAAGACGACATCAAATGTCCTCTATTGCTCTTCTGCCTTATTTTCCTGGGACAGGGTCTCTCACTGAACCTGGAGATCCCCACTTTTTGGTTAGACTGGCTGATCATGGAGCCTTAGCGTTGTTACAGGCATGCGTAGCCATGCACAGAACCAAGCAAAGGGTGCTTGGCTCCATTCTCCTCTGACAGGCCCTTCTTATTTGACACTGAACAAAACAGTTGGTAAGCCTGAAAGCATGTTTTGTGAGTCCATCAGTAACTTAATTGGAAAAAAAGTTGGCAACATTCAAAAGTTGAATTCTATATAAAAATTAAGATTTATAGCCTCTTTAAACAGGAGGCTGGAGAGATGGCTCAGCAGTTAAGGTGCTTGCCTACAAAGCATAATGATCTGAGTTTGATTCCCCAGTATCCATGTAAAGCCAGATGCACAAGGTGGAACATACATCTGGAGTTTGTTTGCAGGGGCTGGAAGCCCTGGTGTGCCCATTCTCTCTGTTTGCAAATAAATTAAAAAAATATTTTTTTTTTTAAGTTGTAGGATATCTGGGCATGGTGAATGCCTTTACTTCCAGCACTTGGGAGGCAGAGGTAGGAGGATTGCTGAGTTCAAGGTCAGCCGGGACTACCACAGAGTAAGTTCCAGGACGGCCTGGGCTAGAGTGAGACTCTACCTCAAAAAAACAAAAACAAAAGTTGTGGGATGTAGCAGAGGCTCTTGGCAACAAGTTGCTGAGAAGGAGGGGACATTACTCCCTGAGAGTCCTGCCGGGCCAAACACCTAGGTCTACAAACTTATGTGTACAGGGTGTAGCCAAAGTTATGTGTCAAATCAGACTCTTGGTCCTTCTTCCCAGCACTCTGCAGTGTGTTTGGCAGGCTGTGTTCAGCACAGGAGTGAATTGGAGCCTAGAAGGCAGAAGGCAGGTGTTGGGTAGAACACACATGAGTCTCCTTGTCACCAATGAACATTTATTGAGTGTCCACATGTGCACAGCTTTGAACTTGGCGGTCACAGAAGGCATTGGGGGAGGGTAGGTGGGGAGAAGCAAGGGATCAGGTGTGGGTTCTGAAGAAAGGTTTACTGCTGGAGCCGCCAGGCGCGTCTCCCTGCAGAGAGAAGTGGCGGGGACGGAGGGGGAGTCGAAGCCAGGCACCGTGGTGGCAGTGAGGTGCAATCACTGGGAAAACATGCGGATTCTAGGGTGGAGTGACCTCCTGCTCCTGGCACTAGGGAAAAGGGATCAGGTGCTCAGGTGTCCAAGCAAGGATAAAAATAAGCAAAATAAATACCCACCCCAACCCCCAGTCACTGTGCTGCAACAAGACACAAAAGCTTGAGACCCAAGCCTAAGGGCTCGTGGGTCCTCTCAAGGAAGCTCAGGTGGTAGGAGGTTCCACACCCCGGCCTGTCTGCCCCAGGATGCCCTGGAAGGACAGGGCAGCCCAGACCCTGGGTCACTCAAGCTGAAAGGAAGAACTGTGATGTCAATGGCCTGAGCCTGCTCTCTGCGCAAGGACGAGAGCTAAATGGCCAATTTTAAAAGGGCGTGGACCTGGGGGAGCCAGAAGGGGCACCACAGCCTAGGGAAGGCCACGCCCTGGCCGGCAGGGCACACGGGCTGAGGCGGTCAGTGCCTGCCAGCCCTGTCCTACCCTGGGGCCTCCCTCCTATGGGGGAGCCTGACATTGGGTATAATGACACCTAGTGCCCCCCTCCCTGGGGGCTGCTCCAACATCCCCAGGCCTGGCGGGGCCAACTGTGGTGATTTCCAAGCCTATCCCTGCCCCTATGGGGGCTCCTGACACTTGAGAGGTGGGCACCATGCCCTTTGCCCTCAGAAAAGCCAAAAAGCTGGGGTATTTGTGGGGGAAGTCTGAGGAAGGGGTCCAGTTGGGGGGCTTCAGGGAAGATGCCTCCTCCCTTCTTCCCTCGCTGCCTGCCCCTGGGTCTGTCCCCAGTGGATGCCCCTCAGGGCTCTGACAGGCACTGCTCTAAGGCAGCCATGCGGTAATGGCTGGCCGTTTCCTCACCAGCCTGCAGCCTCATGGCCTCCCGGCACAGCCGGTTGGCACGGGCCAACTCCACCAGGACGCCCTGGTAGGCAGCCACCATCTCTGGCTTGACGGAGCTGGGGCTGACGCTGCCCAGCAGCTGCAGCAGCTCCTGAGGCCAGCGAGAGCGCAGGGCAGCAGGTGCCAGCCAGGGCAGCAGGGGCACGCAGCCTGTGAAGGCCTGCATTCCCAGGAACCAGAGTTCCTGTAGGTCAGCCCAGACGCCCTCGTAGTCAGGGGACAGGGCTAGCACTGCCTGGTCAGAGCCAGGAGTGGCCCGTGCCACGTGGGACTGGGACAGGAAGAGGATTGCGGCAGCGAAGAACCCTCGTGAGGCTGGGGTCCCCTGAAGAGCTGAAAGGACAGAGAGCAGAGGCATGAGCCAGATGGGCCAGCGCTGGGCCAGCCCCCCAAAGTCCCCTCCTGTGAGGACACACTCAGGAAGCAGAAGCACCCTAGATTCAGACTGCCTGGGCTTAGACCCTGACCTTGACACTTACTGTTTGACCAGGGGGTAGTTAACTTTTTTGGGGGGTCTCAGTTTCCTCATTGTAAAATGGGGTGACTACTATGCTAATCTTTGCATTTTGTTATGAAATAAATAATCTTGGTGGGTAGAGAGGTGGCTCAGCAGATAAAGGTGCTTGCTTGCAAAGCCTGACAACCTGGGTTCAATTCTTCAGTTCCCACATAAAGCCAGGTGCACAAAGTGGCACAAGCATCTGGAGTTCCTTTGCAGTGGCAGTAGGCTCTGGAGTGCCCATTCTCTCTCTCTCTCTCTCTCTCCCTCTGCTTGCAAATAAAAAAAAATAAATATTTTTTAAAAATCTTGGTACATTCCATCACCAAGACCTCTACAGGTGCAGGAGTAAGCCTCATGTCAGACGTGAGACAGTGGTCTGGGGCCCTTCCTAGGCTGAAGATGCAGACAATGATTCCTGAGCCACAAGAGGGAGCCAGAGAGGAAAGTGAGCAGTGACCCAGCTTTGGCAGACCTGCCATGCAAGGGGCTCAGGAAACCAGTCACTGAAGGTGGTGGCATTTATAGGTGAGCCAGCAGGGGGCCACAGCATAGTGGCTCTACTTGTAGGCTGAGTGCAAGAGACTCCTGGGCCATAGAAACATGTTCCCCTTCCCACAGCAGGGTGCCCCACACAGAAAACAGGCAGCTGAGGGTATGGGCGCGTTACACCCTGTTCCCAGGCATCTGCTCAGTTCCCCCAACCTGACAGATGGGACCCAATAGGCGGGGACACAGGGACCCAAGCAGACACCCACGGCCAAAGTGGGAGATACTGGGCTGCCAGGGGCTGGAGGGGCCACAGCCAGGGGAGCGGGGCAGGGAGCACCTACAGAGATGCTGTGATGCTACTTGTCAATGGAGAGGGTGAGGTGCGGGCAAGCGGGTTAAACCTCAATGGAGGAAGTCAGGTTTGTGACTCAACACCCCAGTGGGGGCGGCTCTACCTTGAAACACTGGATTCAGAGTCCCTGGCTGCCAGGGACTCCAGGTGCCTATGCTTGTGCCTCTGAGCAGGCCTGTACCGAACACCCACCAGACCTTGCCTTAAAAGTCTTCAAGAGGAAGAGACTGTTATTTTGTGAAGAAGGGAGGGGCTGGCGGATGGAGAGAATACTGTAGAGATTTCCTTTAGATGGAAAAACTCTGCAGACCCATTTTCTGAACATGGGAACCTTGGGCTCTGAACACAGTAGGTCCACCCTAATGTTCTATTCTCCCCCATGAAGCTCGGGTCCCCAGGGCTTACCTGGAGAGGTGCTAAGGAGCCTGGCCATGAGGAGGCCCAGAGTGGCCACATTGGCGGCCAGAAGCAGCCTCCCCTGCTGCTGCACTAGGGCGGGCAGTGATGTCATCAGAGTGTTCATGAGAGACGTGAAGCAGGCATCTCGCCTGAGGAGAAAGAGGGGGCAGGCAGAGGGTTAGCCCTTTGGAAAACCTGGAAAATCTGGGGCTTCTGGCTTCACCAGACAGGCCAGGGTTTGGCAGCCAGGTGAAGTGCTCACTTTGAGTCTCAATCTTGGCATCTGGTTGGGTTAAAGGCCAACTAGCAGAGCTGAGTTCTGGCTGGAGCAGATGGGCATGTCCTGGTTGGGGGAGGGTCTAGATATGCCACATCCTTGAGTGGGCGTGGCTTTGTCTATCCTGAAACCCTTTCACTCAGGACACTGAAAGAAACCTACAGTTGAGATTCAAGGTAACCGGGCAGGTGCCTTTGCTCCTTGGGTCTCCTCCCACCTTTCCCAAGCTCCTCACTTGATCAGCCCTGGCGCGGTGACCACCAGGTTGAGGAAGATGTGGCAGCAGGTCTGCAAGCCGATCTCCACACTGTCGGGCAGGACTGAGGTGTCATGCCCGGGGGATGTGAGCTCCCATTGCTGGAGGAAGTACTTGCACAGTAGTGATGGGGCACCTTCCTTGATCAGGATCTCCCGAGGTCCATCTTCAACTGTCAGGTGGCACCAGCCGGGCAGGAGGAGCCTGGGGATGTGGAAAAGACAGATGTCTGCAGGGTTGGGAGAAATGGAGACACAGAAAAGTCTTTTCTTTCAGGGCACCCTGCCTTAAAAAAAAAAAAAAAAAAAAGGAAGTAAGGGAGAAGGGCACATCTTCACAT
Source organism: Zapus hudsonius (assembly GCA_004024765.1). NCBI lineage: Eukaryota > Metazoa > Chordata > Mammalia > Rodentia > Dipodidae > Zapus > Zapus hudsonius. Next base: position 24,603 of record PVHP010011466.1, on the reverse strand, counting down.
CTTTCTAATGACCGTAGAGAAAGACAAGCTTCAGAAGCACACAGGCCCGAGGCTGGGCTTTGCCACGTAGTGTGATGACGAGCAAGGTGCTTTTCAACCTCTTTGAGCCTCAAATCCTTTATCTTTCTTTTTTTCTTTTCTTTTTTTCCATTTTGGATAGTCTCACGCTGCAGCCCAGGTTGACTTCAAACTTCTCAAACTTGCAGCAGTTTATCTACCTCAGCCTCACTGAAATTACAGACTGTGAGCCACCAAACCTAGCTATTTTTTTCTCTCTCTTTTTTTCCCCCTTTTGAGGTAGGGTCTCTCTCTAGCCCAGACTGACCTGGAATTCTATGTAGTCTTAGGCTGGCCTTGAACTCACAGTGATCCTCCTACCTCATGCTGGGATTACAGGTTTGTGCTACCACACCTGGCCATTTTTCCCATTTTTAAAACATGGACTAGACTTGTCAGATTTGCTGTGTGGACCAAATGAAATTGTTCTGGTATAGCAAAATACCTGGCTTGTAGCAGATGCTCAGTAAACCCAAGTTTTGTTTTTATTAAAAAACTACATGGGGGGGGGAGAGATGGCTCAGAAGTTAAAGTGCTTGCCTACAAAATCTAAGGGTGTAGGTTTGACTCCCCAATACCCACATAAAGCCAGATGCACAAGGTGGTGCATGCGTCTGGAGTTCATTTACAATGGCTAGAGGACCTGGTGCATCCATTGTCTCTCTTGCTATCTGCCTCTTTCTCTCTCAAATAAAAAAATGTTGAAAAAAAATTGGGGACTGGTAACACGTGACAGTTAAGCAGCCGCATGGGGACAAGCCCCCCCAAAACAGAAACACTCATAAAGAACTCTCACAGCCTGATCATGGAGCTCGAGAGTTCTGTGTGAGGAAGACATGGTATCCCTGTGTGATTCTTTTTTCATTTATTTTTTTTTTTTCCTTTCTTTTTTTTTTTTTTTTTTTTCCTGAGCTAGAATCTTACTATATAGATGGACTGGTATTCACTATGTAGCCCAAGCTGGCTTTGAACTCGTGGTAACTCTTGCCTCAGCCTCTAGAGTGCTGGAATTACAGGCATGTGCCACCATTCCTGGTAACCTTTTTCTTTGGATGGTCTAGATGGACAGCCTATAACTAAAACTCACCGGAGAGCATCCCCTGGCCAGGTGGAACCTGGAGTGGTGGGGGAGATGGCCAAGGTGGCCACCTGCTGTGAAAGGTCATTGGCCTCCTCAGCCTCCTCGTAGAGGGTCTTGGCATAGCGGACGAGGAAGGGCAGCAGTTGGCACACCTCCTTACGCAGGGATGAGGTCTCTTCCGCCAGCCAGGCACCCAGGATCCGCACCGAGGCAAACACAAAGGGCTCCTTCTGCTTCTCCGGCCCCACCTGTTGCCACAGGACCCCACTGAAATGGAGCAGGACCAGACACCCTCCTCTGCTTCCCCAGCCTCTTGGCCAGTCTGGGAATTCTGGCCTGTGAGCCTTTCAAAAGTGGGAAGCTTTATTTTACCCAGAACCTAGCACATGGACTGGAGATACCCTACAGGGCCTGATACTGAGTTGGATCAATCTCAGATCCCATGCCTGGCACTCAGTGAGACTCAAACCATAGCCCCTTAACTCTTCATCGCTAAGGTAGCTAGGGGGACCAAGGGCATCGTACAGGTCTATAGCATCCCTCTACAGAGGCTCTGAATTAGGAGGTGGAGGAGGAGCAGGTCTTGCCATGTAAGTAGAAGGGGAATGCCCTTTGGGGGTAAATCAGAACATGAGACCACAACTTGGCATAACTGGTGGGTTCAGTGGCTGGAGCAGGCCATTAAAGAAACCAGTCATCCCTGAATCCCTTGTGGGACAGGAGAGGCAGCCTCTCAGAAGGAAGAGAGGGTGAAAGAGCAAAGAGGATTTAGTCAAACCTCTATAGAGGCCAGGGACCAGACAGCACTGTTCCTTCCTCCTGCACCCTATAAGTTTGCATGAGTATGTATGTAAGACAATGCTGTAGAGTGAGCAGAGCAGACTGCTTCAATTTTGTGTGGTGTGTAGTATGTGTGTACTGCAGAGTGTGTGCGAGTGGGTGGTTACTGTGTCGTGTGTGTGTGTGTGTGTGTGTGTGTGTGTGTGCTGTGATAGGAGTGCACATATGGTGTGTGGTATGGTGCTTGTGTGGAGGCCCACAGAGGGAGGGTGAGAAAGGGAGGCTTGGCCACACACTACTCCTGGAGTGCTTGCTACAGTACCAGCCAGTGTGTACATGCCGTCTGTCTCCCCATTACTCTTTTTCTGGCTCCTGCACTGCCCTCCCCTCCTCCCCCCCCCCCAGGCTGCCTCTGTTGACCACTGGACCCTTACCTGCAGCAAGTAGTGGATGACGGCTCCAATGGCCTCTTTCATGATGCTCACAAGCTGGACTTTCTGAGGTTCCTTAAGCAGTGACTGCTCACAGCGGGTACATTCCTGGATCCCCAACTCCATGAGAGCATAGCAGGCGGTCACCACATCCTCCTTCACCTCTGTCCCAGTCTCCTCCAGGGCCAGCCGCACCTCCACACACGCCAGATTCACCAGCAGTGCCAGGAACTTGCTCCCAGAGTTGCCCACTGGTATCCAGTCGGAGCCGCAGGCATGAGCCAGGCGGGCTGCCAGCTTCAGTGCAGGGTTGCGCTGCCAGGAGCTCAACTTGCTTCCTAGGATGCGTGCCAGCCCGGCCTGCAGATCCCGGTAGCATTCAGGGGGCACGGTGGTCGGGGGCAGGAAAAGGGGAAGCAGCTGGCAGAGCTCAAACTTGCTGGCATCTTCGGCTTTCTGGAAATCCTCACTGAGGCCCCGCAAGACGGCAAGCAGGTCAGGCTCTGCCTCCTTCCAGCACTGTGTCTCTGCTGCAGCCAGCAGCCCCACCAGGAGTGCCAGGGCCTGGTCAAAGCCATAGCCATGCCCCAGGTATGCCTGGCACAAGGCAGACACTGTGCCACCAGCAATGAGGTGCCGGGGCCCACGGGGTGTGCCTGCTACTGCTGTCAGGCACTGGTAGGTGTCATCGATCATGGAGCGGCGGGCAGCATCGTCAGGGTCTCCCCGGGCTGTAAGGAAGGTGCTAAGGATGGGGATCTTGTTCAGGACCTGGGGATGGGTGGCCAGTTCAGGGTCACTGCAGAAACAAGCCAATAAGGCCACACCCAGTGCCCGGAGAACGTGGTCAGGGCAGCCATCAGGTGCCTCCTTGGTGGTCAGGAGACGATTGGGAAAGGTGAAACCAACAGCATCAAAGATCCGCCTCCGAGTTTTGGCATCGATGTCACCTGCTTTGACTGCCTTGGTCACCTATGGGGGGGGGGGTAGGTATGTGCTATTAACAGGATGAAAAGAAAAGGTGGCAAAGACTGTCCCGTCCCTGAGCCCTGGGCACTGAGGACCAGCAGGAACAGGTTATGCAATGGGACTCACTCTGGGGTCATTTCATCCAGCTCCTTTTTTCTCCTTGGAGACCGACAGGTGTGACCTCTGGGGTCCCTCTCATCTACAATTATCTCATGGAAGGGAGGTCCAGTCCCCCTCAACCACTTATTTGGGAAGTTTATCACCTGGTCAGTTGAGAAGTTTTTCCTGATGTCTAATCTAGATACCCACAACCTGGGATGGAAGGGGCTTAAAAGCAGTGTTTAAAATCTCCCAAGGATTCAGGGACCTTCACTAACTGCTTGTCTCCAGAGAAGTCTCCGATCCATTTCCGCCACCTTCTCATGGGAAGTGGCTCCTGTGTCTCCCCATTCTGTATGTCAAAACATTTCCCCTTACATTTCACCTAAACACCTCCTCTGCTGCAGTGTGAGCCCTTGACTCCCAGAGCCTTCTCCCTGTTACCATGGCAAACAAGCTGTACTCCCTCCTCCCTTTACCCCCCACACACCAGCCCCCCCCCCCAGCACTGCAGCTCCTGCTCTGCTGTCCCCAGCTTGGGTTCCTCCAAACAAGGCTAAGACCTGAGCCAGCTCCCTTATTGTCAACCTATCCTGGTCATCTCCTGGGACCCTTCCTCGGTCACTTCCCACCTTGCTACTCTCTTGGGTGGCAGAAAAATCGCCCCAGCCCTCAAGTACTCTGCACTAGTTACAACCTGCTGCTGTTACCATATGAGTCAGCTCCCATCTGCTCTGGGACGCCCCAGAAAGCAAACCCAGGCAGCCTCCTCCTCAACCCCAGTGCCACAGCTTTATTCACCCCCATTCTCCTCTTTGTCCCTATTCCCAGGGGAGCAAAAAGAATACAAAGGTAGAGGTCTTGAGCCTTTTTTGGTGCCTACAGGGTTGACAGGGTTGTGTCAGTACAACTAGATATCCTTAGGGATTTGCTGACCCCCATTGCTAGGGCCCAACCACCCATCCCTTCCCACCTCCCGATCAGCAGCCAGGTCCTTACGAGTAGCAGGGCTGCAAACTGCTCGCTGTCATTCTTGGCCTCTCGGAGAGCTCCCAGGTAGCGCTCCAGGGTAGGGTTTCGGCTCTCTGCCTGGTTCAGAGCTGGCTCACAATCCGAGGCCATGATGCCCGCCTTGCCCAACTGTGAACACAAGAGGGACTGAGCATCCCTCTGCAGAGGAGGGGCGGGGGCGGGGGCGTGGGTGGAAGTGGAGGACGGAGGGAGGGATTAGCACAGAAGGAGGGGAGGGAGGATTTGGAAGGGTGGCTTCTTCATAACTGACCTCCCTTAGGGGAGCCCCTTTAAGAGGCTGGACTTGCAAATCTTTTGGAATGAAGGGACCCTAGTCCAAGGTCACCTCCAGAAAAGTGGGAGAAGAGGACCATGCATCCTGCGGTTCAGCTGGACAGCTCTCTCCTCAAGGTGGGAGGGGGCTGGCCATGCTGCTCAGCAGCCCCTGCTACCAGAGGCGTGGTTTTACCTCTGTGGTGGAGGAGGCACATGGGGTGTGAGTGGTGAGAACAGACAGGGAGGAATGGAAACATTCATGGGTGAAGTTCGATTATCCGGACTCAGGCTGACAAGGGAGAAAAGGACATCCCAGGCTTCCTTTCTCCTCTCTTCTTCAGAAGAAGAAGGAGATCATCTTCAGCAGAAGTGAGAAGACAAGCTCACCAGGGAAGACTTTGGAGGACCCTCTGAGGACCCCACCCCTCCAGCCAAGGCTCTCAGTCGCCCCCGCAGACTCCTAGCCTTCTTTCTCTCCTTTCCCTCCCTCGGGCAGAGGCTGCAAAAGCAGCTGCAGCAGTGGCGGCAGGATTAACCCCTTGTGCTCCCCTCCTCGCGCCCTCCCTGTCCCGCTACCAGCCTGAGTGCCCGCAGCGGGCTAGAGAGACAAGAAGGGGTCAGGTAGCTGCGGGGATAACAGAGACTCCAAAAACCGGATAATCGAAGCGGGGGGGGGGGGACTGCAGAGATGGGAAGATGAGAAGGGGAGAAGGGATCCTGGCGGTCACCACCTGTCCCGCCGCAGCCAGGTCACAACACGACATTGATGAAGTCACGACAGGGCGACGAGATGAGATCACACTTCACGATGGCGCGGTGATGTCAACGGAGAGATCACAGCAAAAATCACGACATGGAGGGGAGAATTTTTTCCTCGCCCCCCCCAAAGATGACAGGGCAAATTTAGAAAAAGAAGAAGAAAAAATAAATAAAACTATATAAATATTGAAAAGGGCTGTGACAAGATGGAGCCTCGACAGAGCACGGTGATGTTGCGATGGGGTCCCAGGGGATGGTCAGCATCGATCAGCGCCGGCTGGGATGTAGGAAAGGACCCGCAGGGGGCTGAGCTCACCAGGCTGCGGGGCCCCGAGCGAGCGGCGAAGTCTTGTCCCCGCGGCCGCGATGCTCCGGGAGCCAGGGTTGGGGGGCCGCTGCTCACGCCGCGTTGCCCACTCTTGGCTCGAGGCTGCTGCAGCTCCACCCCCACCCCCGCAGCGCTCTCGACCAATCGGCGACGACTTCACTCCGCGCTCTGACCAATGACACGGCAGGGCGCTAAGCCGTAGGGCGTGAAGCCGTCGCGGCCATTTTTCTTGTGGGTATTTCCCGGAGTCTCGGGCCTTGGAGATTCGTATGAAGGAGGCACAGGAAGGGAGGCAGCCGGGGCCCGCGGAGGGCTCCCGGCACAGACGCCTTCGCTCGTGCCGTCCTCCTCCGTCCGTCCCGGCTCGGGCTCGCGGCTGGAATCGCGCTTCCGGATGGGGGCGGGAGGGTGAAGAATGTGTTTCCGGGTTAAGTTGCCCCCCCCCTCCCCGGGGAGAGGTGGGAGGGAAGGCGGCGTTTCCGGCCGCGGTCGCTGTCCAGGGAGGCTGAGGCAAGAGGGAGCTGTCCGGGTGGGAAAGCCAGCACTCCCTCCTCCTCCTCCTCCGCGTGGGGGGACGGAGGGGACCGTAGGTGGGGCCCCCGAGCCCATGGACCGGGAGGAGGCGGAGTCCGCCCAGAGCCGGGGCCCCGCTATGTGGCCCTGAGCCCCGGTAGGTGACCGGGCGGCTGACGCCAGCCAGGCCGAGGACCCTGAGCTCAGGGGACAGGGGCTGGAGGGACGGGCCGGGCCTTGGGGGTGCGCTGGCCCGCCGCTGGGAGACCCGGAGGTTCTGGCCTTGCAGGTGCGGAGCTCAAATCCCCAGACTTGAACCCTGCTTTCTTTTGGGTCCGGGGGTCAAAACGAGCTCCCTTTCTTTCCTGCCAATCCAAACGGACAGACCGTGTGTTCCAGGCCCTGCCACCCTTCTGACATCCTCATCCTCTGCAGCCTCGCCCCAGCTGCTGTCGCTGGTGGTGATCTCCCCAACAGAGTTAAAAAGTTGAGACAGCATCAGGGGGTGAGGGTGGGTTTGGGGGAGCGGGGTTGGGGTACGTTGATGAAACCTGCCTCATTTGGGGATTTTTGAAAATCATGCCTCTTAGAGGGTCCTGCGGTGGTTGCCTCGATCACTGAGTCCAGTAAAATGAAGTTAAAATGGAAAACCTCCGGAATACTTTGCTTTCTCTCACCTCATGGTGACTTGTGTCCAGCTGACAATGGAGCACACTAGCTGGCTCTTCTGGTGCTTTCTTGTGATTAACAGACTGGAAACTAGGAGCAAATTGTAAAGACGAACTTCTAGAACAATCTGTTCATCTTTCCAGCTATTTGGAAAACAGTGTCTACAAATATAAGCAGAGCTATTCATGGCAGTCTGTTCTGTAACTTTCCTGAATAGCTAAGACTCTTTTTTTTTTCTTTAAAGCTTTCTTCTTGATTACTCACACGCTAAATAGACGTGTCCTGTCATTATTCAAACATATCTTATCGCTGTGTACATAAATGGAGCTCCACGTATATAGCTGACAGACTGAACTATGATACATCCCCCATCAACCTGAAGTATTAAGTAAACATTACCCCCTGCTCTGTCTGAACAGCTGCTACAACAGAGAATGCTTTTATTTCGGGTGTATTTGTAACGCCCTAAATGCCAGAACTATTGGGAGCTTTTCTAGATTCTCATTCGTCAAGTACTGTGGGGGTGTGTGTTCTTTCCCTGGGTTGTTACCCTTTGATTTGATAACAAGACCCCTTGGATCTTAGTGATGTTCTGTTGTTCCTGCCTCTGGTCAATAAGCTTTTAACTGGACCCTAGCAGTGATTTGTGCCTATAGGCAATTGTAGGTTTTAACAGAATGACTTGGTTGAGACTTCAAATGAAGTGAGCTCTGCCTCTCGTGTGCAGGCGTTGTAAGACATTGCACTTCCAATCAGCTTGCTAGTCCCATGGTGTTTATTACTCCTGTTTTCAAAGCCTATTCATTTCTTTTCTGCTTTTCCCACCCACCTGCCAGGATACTGATGACAGGTATTGAGTCACCTTGCGTTTTAAATCCTTTTGCGGTAGGCAGAAATGTGTTGGGTAAGACACACACACACACACACACACACACACACACACACACACACACACTCTACAGTGCACATCCTGGGAGCCTGGTAGGCTGGAGAAGTTTCTCAATATACTTTCTAACCTAGACTCCATTTCATAATCTCTTGAAGATGTTTGTGACCTGCACACCTTCTTTTTGCCCCCTATTCTCTAGCAGTTAATTATAAAAGAACTAGAAATAGGAACAGATAAAAAGGAATGAGAGAGATAAAGTTTTTCAGATGACTATGGCTCAGTAAAAGCCTTTTCTGATGTATGCAGCACCCCAGTTTTGCAGTGGTATGTTTGTGTGTGGCTGTTTCCTGGCTTTGGCATTGGATGCCAACTTAGTCAGTACTGGGATCCCTGAATGCTGCCTGGAGGTGAAGGTTATGGGTTGTCACTCTGTGCCACTTGCCATATGTGGATGACAGGTATATACTTAGAACAGAAAAAAATTTTTGAGGTTGTGCCTCATTATTTTTCCCAGGCTGGCCTTAGCAGACCTCTTCCTTAGCCTCCTGAAGTAGCTGGGATTTCAAGAAAGAAACACTGTGCCCAGCCAACAGATATTTGAGTTGCTTCTTCAGAATGCTGCCAACTCTCATACTGCTATCAAGGCTTATTTATTTAAGCAAGAAGAAGCTTCTCAAAAATGAGCATTTTGTTTTATTTATTTTTCCCCTGAGGACCTAAATCTAGTGGCAAATGCTTTTAGTCCCAGCACTCCAGAGTCTGAGGTAGGGGGATCACCATGAGTTCAAAGCCAGCCTGGGCTACAGAGCGAGTTCTAGGTCGGCCTGGGCTAGAGTGAGACCCTGACTTGAAAAATAAAAAAGAAAGGGTCTAGCCAGGCGTGGTGGTGCAGGCCTTTAATCTCAGCACTCGGGAGGCAGAGATAGGAGGATCGCCATGAGTTCGAGGCCACCCTGAGACTACAGAGTGAATTCCAGGTCAGCCTGGGATAGAGTGAGACCCTACCTCAAAAAAAAAAAAAAAAAAAAAAAAGAAAAGAAAAGAAAAGAAAAAACAAAAAAAAAAAAGAAAGGGTCTATATCATATAGCCACTAGATTCTAGAGTAGCCAGCACAGTGCCTAATGTAAGCCAGGAATTGTAAATGATGGGAAGACAATGTAAAAGTGTAAATTGGGCAGATTTGTAAAATGATAATGCAGAAACATTGGCAAAATGGACCAGTGCATGCCCTGCCTAAATAACATTGGAAATTCATAGCAACACTGGAGCAGACAATGCTCTCAGGTTGATTTAGTCAGAGGATGTCCAGCCCGTTTGCATAGGTAAGAAGATGTGTTTGGTCAAAGCTACTGGTAGAACTGGAACTAAAAACTGAAAGCTTTTTTTTTTTTTTTCAGGTTGGGGCTCTTTCCCTTCTGTCTCACTGATGATTTACTGTTAGACTAGACAATAATGGAATATCAAATGTTTCACTCTAACAGTGGATTCATTTTGTATCTCTTGCCGTGTTGTTATACTGATAATTACAGGCTATGTCAAAGCTCAGGTTGAAAATTTACTGGCAGGGATGAGCACTGAAAGACAAACTTGAAATTTCTCTTTCTCCCGATCTGTCACATTTTCTAGCATCCCACATTTCCAGGAATCAATTATTAATTACTTGGCATATAATTTCTTTTTCTAGTGTACTGGTTCCATCTCTCTGGAAGGCCATGGAGAAGAGACTGGGAGTCAAGCCAAGTCCTGCTTCCTGGATTTTCTCAGGATCTTGTTGGCAGACATCAGTGAAACAGTTGAGAAGCCTGTACCTGTTTTATACTTGCTTCTGCTTCAGTGCTCTGTGGCTGTCAACAGGTACCATTTTCTTTATAGATTTAAGTCCCTCTGTTCATTTTAAAGACTCTCAGGAGTCAGAAAGATGATATGCTGACAAACTGTCATCCTCTTGGTGGATGTTTAGTTTGTTTTGTTTTGGAGCCCAGATTTAATTTTTTTTTTTTTTTGTAGTTGGTATAATCATCTGAGATTCTGTAGAACTGGTACAGTCATTTTGAGATTTTGTAAAGATATATTGACAAGAAAAAGCTTTTGAAGTTGAACAGATCTTAGTTCTTTTCACTTAATGTCTGAGACCTGGGGCCCATTACCTAATGTCTTCTGTTTTGTATGTGTGTGTGTTGTATGTTGGGGGGTATGCACACGTGTGCACACGTCTTGTGCACATGTGCTGAGGCCAGAGGAGGATGTCTAGTGTCCTTCCCTATTGCGCTTCCACCTTTTTTCCTTGAGATGGCCCCTCACTGAACCTGGGGCTTGTGTCATTTTTCATTTAGATTGCTGACCAGTGAACCCCAGCAATCCTTTGTCTCTATCCCACTCAGTGCTGGGGTTATAGGCATGGGTGGCCACAGCCGCCTTTTTATGTGGGTGCTGAGGATCAAATTCAGGTCACTCACTGAGCCATCTCCCATTCCTTCTGCCTCTCCCTTTCTCTTTCACTCCCTCCTCCCCCTTTGAACAGGGTCTCATTATGTAGCTCCAGTTGGCTTTGACCTCATGATTCTCTTGTCTCAGCCTCCTGAGAGTTGGAATTTAAGTTGTGTGTTGCCACACCTGACTTATCTAATGTCTTTGAGGAAGGTTAAGCTTTATCTCTTAGCTTGTCTGGGGGAGTAAAATAATAAAAACATGTAATATAGGACTCTGAGCATACCTGCTTAGTGAATGATACTCCACTTCCTTTCCTAAAGGAATTTACACTGACAGGAAGGATCTATTTCTTTTCTTTTGTTGTAAAGGAGCTGTGTTGATAGATTTCATTTTCATTTCATAGAGTATGCTTTCCTCCTCAAGAATATTTCACTCAGCTAGTCTCTTGCCAGAAATCAGTGCCAAGAAGGCTAAATTTCAAAATACCCATTTGTCTTTTGCCTTTTTTTTTTTCTTCAGTTCTTTTGTTGACATTTTCTTTCAAAGTGTGGAGTATGGGAAAAGAGCAAATTGAGAAAGATTTTGGAGTCTGCCCTCATTCTGGACAGTGACCAAAGCTTTCTACTATATAGAGACCATTGTTAGGGATAGCTCATCAGCCTTTGGTTCTGGCAGTTACAAAGATTTCTGCTGCTTTCCTAAAGCAATTGATGGCCATAATCTTGAAAATGAAATAATTACTGTGTTTAGCAATTTTAGTAGCATCAGCTCTGGGGTTGTCTTGCGGTGGTGATTGATGATTGCATGATTATAGTGGAGGAAATCGCAGTTGATAGAAAGCTGACCCAAATGCTTTGTTGACGATTTCTAGGCAACATTTCATGTAAGAGAATTTGAATTAAATAACTAACTTATTTAGCACTATCAAATTAAGCAAATCACTTTTGTTTTTCTGAAATATACCAACAAATATTGGGCTTCTGGCTAGAAGCATTGCATACCTTCTCATCTAATTTTCATGATAACCCTAAAACAGATAGTTTTATGCTATTTTTGCATGTATATATGTATTTGGTGACTATGTATGTATGCATGTTCAAGTGTGTGTGGGCACATGTGTTGCATGTGGAGGTTGATGTTAAGTGCTTCCTCAATCACTGTCCATCCTAGTCTTTGAAATAAGGTGTCTCAAAAAAAAATTAAAAAAAGAAAAAAAATGAAACAGGGTCTCTCACTGAACCTGAAGCCCATCAATTTGCCTAGTTTAGCCAGTGAGCTCCAAGGATTCTGTCTTTTCCTTGTCAGCACTGGATTATATGTGCACACCACTATGCTTGGCATTTTTATGTGGGTTCTGGGGTTCTGCATTTAGGCCCCCATGCTTATTGGCAAGGGCTGTACTGACTTAGCCATCACCCTGGTCTTTTTTGTTTGTTTGTGGTTTTATTTTGGAGGGCCAAAGATAATTTTTTTTAAATCTAGATTGATGATAAGAAGCTAGTTCTTTTTTGTTTGTTTTTGATATTTGAGGTAGAGTCTCATGCTTGCCCAAACTGACCTGGAGCTCATTCTGTCATCTCAGGGTATACAGTCTCAGGCAGAAGCTTGTTCTTTGAAGTATTCAAAATACAATAGGAAGCAAAAGCAATTCTGAGTCTTTTTGTATTTGTCAGTAACATCTGGTGGGCTCCTGGTCATGTCTTTAGTACCCTTTGGGCTTGGTGTTTAAAAACAGCATCTAGGCCGGGCATGGTGGCACACGCTTTTAATCCCAGCACTCGGGAGGCAGAGGTAGGAGGATCGCCATGAGTTCAAGACCACCCTGAGACTACATAGTGAATTCCAGGTCAGCCTGGGCTAGAGTGAGACCCTACCTCGAAAAAACAAAAAAAAAACTCAGCATTCTGCCGGTCGTAGTGGTGTACACCCTTAATTCCAGCACTCAGGAGGCAGAGGTGGGAGGATCACCGTCCATGAGCTTGAGGACAACCTGAGACTACATAGTGAATTCCAGATCAGCCTGGCCTAGAGCGAGACCCTACCTAGAAAAACAAAAACAATAAAAACAGCATTCCCAGTTATTAAACAAGAAATCCTGATGATGAAGACTGAAGTGAAAATATCAGGTGCTTGGGGTATAGCACGCCGATAGCAACTGCAAGCCCCTAAATTCAGTCTCCACACTGAAAGCAACACAGAAAAATATCTAGTGCTTAATGGGAGGGAGCTATGATAAAAATAACATATGTACATGTATAAAAATTGGCCAGATGTGGTGGTGCCCACCTTTAATCCCAGCATTTGAGAGAGAGAGAAGAGCTTTTCTCCAGGCTATCTTTAGATAGTTGTGAATAAGAGCACCATCACCACTCATTTATTCCATGCTGCAGAGCATTGCCATCACCTGCCCAACAATGTGGTAGTTACTTTACATCTCCACATGGATATTATCCAATTTCAAGCTTAGTAGTTTAGAAGAATACATATTTGGAGAAGATGGCCCTAATATTAAATGATCAAAAAGATAATTGCATATTCACTATGGTACCAATTATATGAAATAAAATATTCAAGGGCTGAATAGATGGCTTAACAGTTAAGGCCTTTGCCTGCAAAGCAGAAGGACTTGAGTTTGATTCCATAGTGCCCACATAAAGCCACATGCACAAGGTGGCATTTGCAGTGGTGGAGGCCCTAGTGCATCCATTCTCTCTTTCTCTTTCTGCCTCTCTCAAACAAATAAATAAAATATTTGAAAAAATTTCTAAAATAATCTACATACCTTTATATATTTTTAAGCAGTGGGTATTATGATTTTTTTTTTAGGCGTGCACCACCACACCGGCTTATTTATTCATTTTCAAGCAGAGAGAGAGAGAGAGCACCAGGGCCACCACCTTGTGGGTCTGGCTTATGTGGGACCTGGGGAATTGAACCCAGGGGCCTTAGGCACTGGAGGCAAGTGCCTTAACCACTGAGCCATCTCTCCAGCCCGCTCTTTTTTTTTTTAATTAGCAGGGTAAAACTTACTAAAAAAAATAAAAGCAGTGAAACCTATTTGTGGTAACCTAAGTCAGTACTTATCTACTTAGACTTATTCCACTTTTACCTGAGCTTTTAGTTTTTTTCCTGACAAAATATATTCTTACTGTTATTTGCTGTTGTCATTTAGCTCATGGATTATAAGAATTATTCCTGAAAAAAATAACCAAAATGAGAGAGCTCTCCAGTTCTGCCCATTACTGGTTACCACTGATAGGCACTTAGTTGACTCCATTTTCATTTCTGCTTTTGGGGTAAGTGATGAAGCTGACTGCTAGACAACAGTGATTATAATTCATCTGGTAAAAGATAAAACCCTGTCTTCCTTATGGTTTAAAAATAGCATTTGAACTTGGTGATTATCATTCGAAGACAAATATGAGATGACCCAAAGAACTTGGAATTTTCTTACAGTAGTTCAACTCTTTGAGAGCAAGAATCTTGTCCTTTTTGCTTTTGCTAGGTATTCTAAGCAAGTACAAGGTTTTGGCACATAGTTGTACCATGAAATATATATTTGTTGACTGAATAATACATTTATCAATAAGGAAATTATCCTTTGGGGATTAAACTGTAAAGTCAACATAATGAGAACAGATGTTTACAAAGGCACCTTAAGGAGACACAGTACCTTTGAAACCAACAGATGGGACTAAATCCTAAATACATTAACATATCTAAGAACAAATGAATACATCTGAGGAGCTCTGTGTACATGTTATGGGAAGTGCAGGAACCTAACTGGCACTTGAACCCTAAAAGAGAGGCTAATGTCCTAAAGCTAACAATTGGCTCTGGAAATGTTCTGACCTACTGCTTCTGGGAAGGAGATCACACAGTTGGGCAATAAGAATTTAGGGTATAGGAAAAGAATAGTCAACTTGGAACCATTGTTTGAGAACTTACTGTGACTTTGGTTTTGGGCAAGATACTAGGATAATAAAGATGTGTACAACACAACCCCTGCCCCAGAACAATGTCCAGTTTTATGCGGAAGCTAGATAAATAAATAACGTATATGGTAGTGAAAAGATGGAGGTGTTTTTGGGGCCAGAGAAGAAGCATTTAGTGTAGAGGTGCAAGAGAGATCTGGGGAACCCTTTCTAGAGAAACAGTTTTGAAAAGTGAACTTGAAGGATTTAGGAGCTGTTCCCCTGCAATAGGAATGCAAGAGCAAAGCAAGTGTGGAATGGCCTGGCATATAGATGGGATACCACAGCCTTCAGTGCCACTCAGCTATACAGAACCGTGCTGGAAGGGCAGCTCCTGGAGGGAGCTAGTGGTCACATCACAAAGAATCTTCTTTGCCCTGCTAAGAAGCCTCAGGTTTAATCTTTTTAGGGAAACAGTCTGTACATTTTCTGCTTTGGAGCCCAGGCATCCTTGAATTTGCAGTCTTCCTTAGTACCTGTTGTTATAGACTTGCATCACTGGGCCTCCTAGCTCAAATTTTTCTTTTCCCCCCTGCTTCTTTTCGTTTGTAGTGCTTATGATGGATCCTAGGGCCTTGTGCATCCTAGGCAGGTGCTCTGCCACTGAGCCCTAGTTTTTGATGGCGGTGTTGTTTTTTGTTTTAATAGGCATGCGCATGGACATGCACTCTCTCTATCTTCCTATTGTCTTTTTTTTTTTGTTTTGGCTTTTTTTAAAAATATTTTATTTATTTATTTGCAAGCAGATACAGAGAGAGAGAGAGAGAGAGAGAGAGAGAGAGAGAGAGAGAGAGAGAGAGAGAGAGAACCAGGGCCACCACCTTGTGGGTCTGGCTTATGTGGGTCCTGGGGAATTGAACCTGGGGCCTTAGGCACTGGAGGCAAGTGCCTTACCCGCTGAGCCATCTCTCCAGCCCGGTTTTGGTTTTTTGAGGTAGGGTCTTGCTCTATCCCAGACTGACCTAGAATTCACTATGTAGTCTCAGGGTGGCCTCAAACTCACAGCAATCCTTCTACCTCTGCCTCCTGAGTGCTGGGATTAAAGGTGTGCCTCCACGCCCAGCTCTTTTTTTATGGGTTAGGATTAATTGTGGTTTACAGTTCCAGTGGGCACAGACTTACCATGGCAGCAGGGGAGGAGACAGCTGATCACATTGAGCCCCATGGCCAGGAAGCAGAGAACAGTGCTCAGAGCATGCTCAGCTTGCTTGCTCCTTTTTCTTCTGCTAGGACCCAGTCCATGGAATGGTACCACCCACCCACCTTCCTATTATCTTTTTAAAACATATATTCATTTATTTATTTGTAAGAAGAGATAGAAGAGAAACACAGAGAGAGAATGGCCACTCCAGGGCCTCCAGCCACTGCAAACGAACTCCAGATGCATGTGCCACTCTGTGCGTCTGACTTTACTCGAGTACTAGGGAATCAAACTTGGGTCGTTAGGCTTTGCAGGCAAATGCTTCAACTGCTGAGCCATCTCTCCAGCCTGGTTTTTGGTATTTTTGAGTCAGCCTAGAACTCACTTTGTAGCACAGGCAGTCCTCCTGCCTCAGAAAGATTACAGGCATAAGCCACCATACCTTGCTCCAATTTTCTTGATTATTCACTACAATCCAGAAAAAAGTTGAAGATGTATGTGTGCATGTATATATGTATTTACACACTATGTCAAACAATATTGTATGAATGCCCCAAACAAAAATTTAAAGGAATCAACTAAAAAGAAAATATGAAGTGGGGCTGGAGAGATGGCTCAGCAGTTAAGGCACTTGCTTCCAGTGCCTAAGGCCCTGGGTTCAATTCCCCAGGACCCACATAAGCCAGACCCACAAGGTGGTGGCCTTGGTGCTCTCTCTCTCTCTCTCTCTCTCTCTCTCTCTCTCTCTCTCTCTGCTTGAAAATGAATAAATAAAAATATTAAAGAAAATATGAAGTAATATTTTATTTTAAAAAATGTATTGGGCTGGGACTGGAGAGATGGCTCAGCAGTTAAGGTGCTTCCCTGCAAAGCCTGAGGACCCAGTTTCAGATCCCCAGCACCCATGTAAAGCCAGATGTAGAAAGTGGAGCTTCTGGTGCATCCTTTCTCTCTCTCTCTCTCTCTCTCTCTCTCTCTCTCTCTCTCTCTCTCTCTCTCAAAAATGAATAAATAAATTAAATATTTTGAATAAAAAAACAAACAAACTAGAGCTGAGCATGGAGACACATGCTTTAATCCCAGCACTTGGAGGCAGAGGTAGAAGGATCACCATGAGTTTCTGGCCACCCTGAGACTACATAATGAATTTCAGGTCAACCTGGGCTAGGGAAAGACTCGCAGTCAGCCACACGTCACTGGGATGAATCTCCAAACCAGGCACAGTTTATGGGAGGAAACTATTTATTTAAATTACAGATTGAGGGGAAGTTCCGTAGCAGTGAAAGAAGTTGGCCCTCTTTCACAGGTCCAAGCAGAGAGAAAAACCCATCATCTACAACACACACATAGGACAGGGAACAGGCAGGGGGGCCAAGGAGAGAATTTCTTCCCCTTTATATAGCCTTAGGGTGGGGTCTTACAGCCCTTTCCCAGACCTAATTGCTTCCTGAGTCTTTGGAATTTTCTTCCTGCACTGCCCACACAGGAAAGAATGTTTACTTTTAGCTTCTTCTTTTTTTTTTTTTTTTTTGGTTTTTCAAGGTAGGGTCTCACTCTAGCCCAGGCTGACCTGGAATTCACTATGGAGTCCCAGGGTGGCCTTGAACTCACGGTGATCCTCCTACCTCTGCCTCCTGAGTGCCGGGATTAAAGGCGTGCGCCCGCACGGCCTTACTTTTAGCTTCTTTGAGCTTCTTTACATTCTGCCCCTTGCTGAGAGGCTGCCTTCCTGTAAACATCCTCAGAGACCCACCCAAGATAATTAAAAAGATCCAAGTTGACAACAAAACCTAACCATCACTGAGACCCTACCTCAGAAAAAAAAAAAAGTAATAAACTGGGCTTGGGAGATGGCTCAGCAGTTACAGGCACTTGCTTGCAAAGTCTGCCAGGCTGGGGTCAATTTCCCAATACCTGTTTAAAGTCAGATACATAGTGTGGCACATGTATCTGGAATTTCTTTGCAATGGCGAGAGTCTCTGGTGTGCTCATACTTACTCTCTCACAAATAAATAAATAAATAAATTTAAAAATAACAGCAAAAAAGGGGGAACTTGTTTTATGGCCTATTTTAGAGAAAGTTCCATTCTTGAGAAGAATTTGTATTTCTCAGCTATTGGATGAAACATGCTGCAAATGTCTGTTAAGTCTGCTGTGGTACAGATTAACTCTGAAATTTCTTAATCACAAACACATGAGGCTATAGGGAACATTTTACATTCAAACTACCACACTCTGCTCCTAAGCTCCATAGATTCAAAGCCATCTCATGATTCAAAATACATTCAGTCCAATTTTAAGAGTCCCAGAGTCTTTACCAGTCCTAACACTGTACAAATGTTCAAAATCTCATCTAAGACTCAAGACAGTCTATAACTGTGAACCCTGTAAAATCAAGACACAGGTGCAGAGACAACATTAGGGCTGAGGTAGAGTCAACATTGTCATTCCATAAAGGAAGACTGAGAGCATAGCAAAGAAAGGGCTGGACCAATGCAAGGTCAAAAACTAACAGGGCAAACACCGAATCCTACAGCTCTGTGTCTGGCACCTGAACTAGTGAAAGGCTTGGGCACCTCTGCCTTCTGGGCAGAATCCACCCTGAGCCAGCCACTTTCTTCGGTAGCCGTTCCATAGTCCTGGCACCTCCAACACACCGGGTTCTTCTCTGCAACCTATGGTGGGTGCATCTTCACAGCTTCACACACTGGCCTCATAGGCCCTCCTTGCAGGGACCTTAGCGCAGCCTCTCATCACCTGGCCTCAGTGCCATCTCCAAAGTCATGTGCACTTCATGAATATCTATTTCCTATATCCTAATGCTTCCAAAACTAGTACCAGGTGGCAACAGTGCCAACTTTGTTTATTCAGCAGGGACAAAGCCTGACCTTGAAGAGCAGGAAACTCCTTCAGCAAATCACATTCTTGCTATTGTCCCAGTGCAGAGCAGTTGGTTCCTCCTCAGTGAGGTGTTCCCGGAAATAAGTGCAGCTGAAGAGGCTGCAGTCTTTCCATTTGCTTTCATTTCATCCTGTGCTAAACCTTATTTATTATATTGTTATTATTATTATTAGTTTTGGTTTTTCAAGGCATGGTCTCGATCTAGCCCAGGCTGACCTGGAATTCACCTTGTAGTCTCAGGGTGGCCTCAAACTCATGGTGATCCTACTTCTGCCTCCTGAGTGTTGGGATAAAGGTGTGTGTAACTTTATATTTTTCATATACTTCTGCTCTGTATTTTCCTTTACCAAACACATTAGTCCATATTTTAAAAATTATTTATTTATTTATTTGCAAGCAGATAGACAGACAGACAGAATGGGGGCACCAAGGCCTCTAGCTACTGCAAATGAACTCCAGACATATACACCACTCTATGCATCTGGCTTTATGTGGGTAATGGGGAATTGAACCTGGGTTGTTAGGCCTTGCAGGCAAGTGCCTTAACCACTGAGCAATCTTTCCAGCCTGTAGTCCATTACTTTTAAATTTAACTTTGCTGAAGTTCTTAGTACCAGACAGAATATATCCTCCTTGCCAGAATATCACACAGATTGCTTCTAGCCCAGTTCCCAATAAAGTTCTTCCCCCCCACCCCCCAAAACTTCATAAACCAAACCCTCCACAGCCCACATTTCTCTCTGTATTATGGTTTCACCAGAATGGCCCATTAAACTCTACTTATAGCAATATAAAGCTTCTTTAGTCCAAAGTTCCAAATCCTTCCATGATTATCCTGTAAACCATGCCCAAAAGACCCAAAGCCACATAGTCAGGCTTATTATCGCACAACAACCCTACTTGTTAGTACCAAATTTTTATAGCAGTTACCTTCTCATTGCTGGGATAAAATACCTGGCAAGAAGGTATTTTATGGAAGGAAAGAGTTTATTTCTGGTTACAGTTTTGAGGGGAAGTTTCATCATGGTGGGAAAAGCATGGCAGAAACAGACAGCTGTGTATCATATTTCCAAAACAGCAGGAAAGACAGACAGACAGACAGACAGACAGACAGAACACTGGCTAGCAGTGGCAAGCAGAGCTTGACTGTAAAATCTCAAGGTCTGCCCCTAGTGATGCATCTCCTCAAACAAGACTCCACCTCACAAAGGCTTCACCAGTTTGGGATTAAGTATGAGGCGCAATCATAAACACATAAGGTTATGGGGGGACATTTTATATTCAGGCATCATACTCACCATTATTGTATCAGAATCTATATGTCCTTTTGTGTCTAACAGTGCTTGTTTTATGAAATTGGGAGCCCAAAAGTTTGGTGCTCCGCATGCTTAAAATTTTTATATCTTTTGATGCATTGTTCCATTTATCAATATGTAGTGGCCTACTTTATCTCATCCAACTAATTTTGGTTTTAAGTCTATTTTATCTATTATCAGAACAGCTATGCTGGCTTGTTTTTGGCCTTTATTTGCTTGATAAATTGACTTCCATCCCCTCCAGCTTTTTTTTCAGTGCAGGGTCTCACTCTAGCCCAGGCTGACCTAGAACTTACTTAGTAGCCCCAGATGGGCCTCAAACTCATGACACTCCTCCTACTTCAGCTTTCGAAGTGCTGATACTAAAGGTGTGTGCCACCATGCCTGGATCCATCCTTTCACCTTTAAAAAATTATTTATTTATTTATTTATTTATTTATTTATTTATTTATTTATTTATTTATTACCAGAGAGAAAGAAAGGAAGAAAGGGAGGGAGAGAGAGAGTTTAGGCACATCAGGTTCTCTTGCCACTGCAAATGAACTCCAGATGCATGTGCCACTTTGTGCATCTGGCTTTACAGGGTTAATGGGGGATTGAGCCCAGGGCAGCAGACTTTGTAAGCAAGTGCCTTTGATCACTGAGCCATCTTCTTGGGCCTCCTTTTACTTTTTTTTTTTTTTTTTTTTTTGCTTTTACAAGATCCAACCTGGCCTCAGACTCACATCTCCCTACATCTGCCTCCTGAGTTCTGGGATTAAAGGTGTGTGTGTATCACCACACTTGGCTCCTTTCAATTTTAAGGAGGTATGTTTCTTGAAGGCATCAGATAATTGGATCTTTTGTTTGTTTTTCTGTGTTTCGTGGTAGGGTCTCACTCTAGCCAAGGCTGACCTGGAATTTGCTATGTAGCCTCGAACTCATGGCAATCCTACTACCTCTGCCTCCCAAGTGGGTTTTTAGTATTTATTTATTTATTACTTTTTTGAGGTAGGGCTTCATTCTAGCCCAGGCTCTGACCTGGAATTTACTCTGTAATCACATGTTGGCCTTGAACTCACAGTGATCCTCCTGCCTCTGCCTCCTGAGTGCTGGTCTTAAAGGAGTGTACCACCTCGCCTAGCCTGTTTTTTATTTTATTGTAAAGTAGGTTACTGAAAGTTAGAAAATCAGGGAAGGCTTCATGGAAGAAATGGAACTTGTTTTGGGCCTACTATATATCTAGTTTGCAGAGATAGACAAACTGACCACAGTGAATGAGAAGGAATATGGTAACAACCAGATGGATAGCAATTCTCTTTTAAAATTTATTTATTTATTTATTTATGAGAGAGAAAGAGGTAGAGTGAGAGAGAATGGGCACACCAGGGCCACCAGCCACTGCAAATGAACTCCAGATGCATGCGCCACCTTATGCATCTGGCTTTATGTGGGTACTGTGGAATTGAATCTTGGTCCTTAGGCTTTGCAGGCAAACTCCTTAACTGCTGAGCCAAGTCTCCAGCCCCCTCTTTCTTTCCTTCTTTTCTTTCTTTCTTTCTTTTTGAGGTAGGATCCCACTCTAGTCCAGGCTGATGTCAAACTCATGGCTATCCTCCTGCCTCAGCCTACCAAGTGCTGGGATTATAGGCCTGAGTCACCATGCCTGGCTCTTTTTTTTTTTTTTTTTTCTTTTGGAGGCAGGGTCTTATGTAGCCCAGACTGGCCTGAAGTTGCTATGTACCCAAGGATGACCCTAAATTTCTGCCTTTTCTGCCTGGATTGCAGGTCATTGTTTAAATTATTTACTAATCCAACAAATACTTTTGAGGCAGTTCTTTTTTTTCTTGGTGACAGTTCTCTATTCAGTTCCCTGGTCACCAAGGCATTCTGACAGAGAAGACCATATTTGCTGTCTCCATTTCCCAACCTGTGTCCTTTTCTGAATCCAGTGATGGCTGGCTCTTCCCCACACCTTGGGTTTTGTTAAGGTGACATTGACTTTTCTAATTAAAGACTTTCACATATTACTGAAAATCTGTGCTGCTTTTGACATCTCTATTTTCTGTTTTTTTAAAGAATTTGTCTCTTTAACACCAGGGCCACCACCTTGTGGGTCTGGCTTATGTGGGTACTGGGGAATTGAACCAGGAGCCCTAGGCACTGGAGGCAAGTGCCTTAACCGCTGAGCCATCTCTCCAGCCCTGACATCTCTATTTTCTTAGGATCCTGTCCACATTGCTCTTAAATTCACTAAGCTTTTCTTGTTCTCCTCCTAGCCAATGTTCTCTATTTTCTAATTATTTTCCCTCACTCCCTCAGCTTGTCTCTTAAACATTTTGTTTTTCAGGGTTCTGTTTCAAACCTTTTTTGTCCACTCTGTGCTCTTCCTGAGGAGTCTTATTCATTCCCACTCCTAGCTCTAACACTGTTCCTGAGTATGGAACCACCAGCTTGTCACACCTCATAGCTATTCTTGAGTTAATATGTCAATGCAGAAGCCAGACCTTTTGCTCATCTTCTCCTTTCTTCCCTATAAACATAAAAAGACCATCTCCACCCATATTCTGAGGTAGAAATCTGAGTCATTTTCTATTTCTTTTCCTCCTCCATATCCAGAACTCACCATTCATATCATGTTTTTATGCTCTTTTCTGCTGCATGTGTCATTACCATCCTGCCTGATGTTTTCTGAATCTCTGATTGCTCTGAAACCTCTGGGCTGAGCTCCTTTGTCACACTTTCATGATGTCTGTACATATCTCTGATGCACACTCTATTATGCTGTGTATAGCTTTAGGCTTTGAGAGGAGAGCTTGGGGGTAGACCCTACCCCTGAGGCAAGGTCTTTCTGGTGTTTTCCACTAGCATATGGTGCTCATGAGATTTCTTCACTCTGGCAGAGCCAGAGTTCTAACATGCCTTCTGCTCCAAGCACTGCTTGACCTCTAGTTATTCTGTTTTTCCCTCGGTCCTGTAGCATCTAAAACGTGTCAGGTGGTCTTGTCCCATGTCTTTTGCACTTAGCCACTTACTACCACTGGACTTCTGGGACACCCTGCTTTACAGTTCTAACTCGCCAATGTGTCACCTCCCAAATTCTAGCAGATGTCTGCTTCTTGGTGTCAGAGAGACTCCTCTGTTGTTTGGGTTCCAGCTTTCTCTACTACAGTTGGGAAACTGTCCCTTAACAGAGAGTTGGCCAACTATGGGGCTCACTAACAGCTCTTCTTCTCTCAGGATTGTAGCCTTGTATATTACCTGTTGTCTCCTGACTAAGAATTGTTGTCTCTATATTCCATTTGGTTGGATGGTTGTTTGTGTTGGCATGGTGACTAGAAGCATAAGTCTACTGTGGTCATTTGAGTATGTGTCTCTGCTCCACAAACTCTTACTGAGAGTTACAGCTCTGGCATCTAGCGCATAGTAGGTAACAAGTTGGAGTAACCCAGCTTGTCAGAAATAGCCTTGGAATGTACATGTCAGGGAGAACTTTTCTGTTCTGTTTTTTCAATCTTAGCCCATTTTGTGGGCACCTCATGTCCAAGGAGGGTAGAATATTTGGTTGGTAACTGTTGTTCTTTTCTTCACTTTTTCTCTGTCTGATTCACTCCACTCCAAATGACATGAGGTTAGAAACAAATTCTACTGTATGAAGTGGCCAGTTTTGAGGATTTGCATGTGTTCTTGCCCACTGTGCTCTAGCTGGTCTTCCCAGGCCAGGATAGCCTGCATTTGCTCAATTGGGTAAATTTAACTCCCATGGAAAATAGAGGAAAGGACAGTTGCGATAGCACATCTCTGCCCTGCTCTCCAGTCACCCTTATCACTGTCACATATTACAAAAATGACATTTTGCTCCACATCTCCTCTAATTACAGTATGTTACCAACTCTGGATGGCAAGATCAGTTATCACTCTCAGAAGACTGCACAAAGACAGACTGCAGATGGAACAAACACCCACAATGACTGCGGGTGGCTGCACACTTAGCGGTAGCTCTCTTCCTCGTCCTCATTCCTGCTCACATCCATGAGCTCAGCAAAGTGTTCCTAGCACCTGACACAAGTGCCAGAGAGCACTTGTAGGCCTTAACCCCACTTCCCCCACCCCTTTATACTTATTTTCTTTAAAAAATATTTTATTTATTCATCTGTAAGCAAGAGAGAGAGAGAGAGAGAATGAGAATGGGAATGGGTGTGCCAGGACCTCTAGCCAGTGCAAACGGGGTCCAGATGTATGCACCACTTTGTGCATCTGCCTTTACCCATCATGCACTAGGGAATTGAACCCAGGCCATTAGGCTTTGCAGGCAAACACCTTAACCACTGAGTCATCTCTCCAGGCCTATCCTTACTCCTTACTTTTTGTTGCTCTCTGTGGTCTGCAGCCCCTCTTACATCAGTCATATCAAGTAGTATCTTTTTTTCTTTAAGATAATGATATAGCTTGAACATGCATTGGTCATATTTTCAAGGGAAAAGCACTTTTGGGAGACCTTTTAGGTGGCATCATATCCCTTATCTTTTTGTATCTGCTGGGCACCTAATTTAAGATGGATGACTAATGGAATATATCTTATAGCAATGAGCCTTCAGCAGGAACTTTCTCCTGCCAAACTGTCCTATATTCTTAACTACATTGCAGCACAGGGAGGTAATAAATTATTAATCCTAAATCTGTCTCCTCAGATTGTAGGATAATGACTTGAGTACATGGCAGCTGGGGGAAGGTAAGGTTTTCTGATTTAACACAAACCATATAAGCTTTTTTGAGTTCCAAAACCAGCTAGCATGGAGCAAGTCTACAGAATCTTGTTATATCACAACTTAATTGATGTAAGTAAGACCAGTCAGAGTTCCAGCAGTTAACCTCTCTCCCAATGAAACAAAATCATTGTCTGTTACTTAAACATTCTTTTTTAAGAAAGTATTTTTACTTATTTATTTTCAAGCAGAGAGAGAGAGAGAGAGAACAGAGGAGAGGGAGAGGGAGAAGA
>PVHP010011465.1:0-45107 GCA_004024765.1 Zapus hudsonius | reverse complement strand
GGGAGGGAGGGAGGGAGAGAGGGAGGGAGGGAGAAACCTTATTTTGAAGTGACCATATATTTGAATCATTTTCTTAAAAAATTTGTTCTGTTAGTTTCTGCATTTCACTGTAACGTTTACACCATTAACACCTTGTGTGATTTTCTTTACCTGAAGATATGATGAGTATTTTCACAATGCAGTTTATTCAGTTTAACGCCAGCTTTATTCAAGCAGCCTACACAGCAAGGCAGCATTGAAGCTCTACTCCACTTTCTTGTGGTATTAACATCTGTCACGTATCATTTTTATTTAGTAAAGACCATAACAGATTTTAAATTGATTCATGCATCTATTTTTAGATTATATGAGGGATGAATAGATATGTAAGCAAAGCATATTTATGTAAATCTTTATATAGTCTATAATTTACATTTCCATTCATACTCTATATCTACTGAAATAATTTACATTACCAGAGCCACTCTTTCTTCTGTCCATAGGACTTGCAATGTAGTGTCCTTTGGCTTAGCCTTTAATGATCCTTCAGTGCTTGTTTTAGGTTAAATGTTCATTTCGGTCAGTTTACTTTTGTTTCTCTGTTGTAGTCCTGGAATGTCCTGGCTTCTCTTCATCTTTATAATTCAATTTTTTAAAAAGCTGGATATGCTTCTGACTCACATGGCTGGAATATTACTTTGGGCTTGTCTATATGTTTTGTTAGAAGAAGACTAGGGATTCCTTTGAACACACTTTGATCCATCAATGATAAGAAACAGCAAGCTGCCTCTAAATATAAATGGAATAAAAGATAAAAATGACAGTAAAAGCTTCAGTTCTGGGTTCCAGATAACCTTCAAATACCTTGCATTAACATAATAGACTGTTTGGTATTAGAAAGTATTTTAAATGCATTTTAGTGCTGTCCACATCACACATAGATCCTTCCATCAGGCAGTATCTGTTCACATGATCTATAGTAGCCTTAAAGTTGTCACTGTTAGATTAAGAGAACACACCCTTAAAATGTTATTGATCATTGTTTCTGAGAATTCCCAAATCTTGTCTTCTCTATGAAGGGAGTTCCACTTATGTCTCATGTCTGGTTCTTTGTAAACCAGTATTCTAACTATGGTATAAAAATATGAGGAATTTAACCACAGTTGAATTTAAGAGACAAAATCCTGTATTTTTACCTATACCATTTTTTCTTGCACTGATCTGTTCCTGAAAGCTGTGATGTCTTTTAAAGAGTCACTCGCTTGGGAAATATTTTAGTGATCATTGACTTGGTTCAGCTTACTTTCATCCTGAAGTCAAAGTCTTAAATCCTTAAAGTTTTAGTTTTAGGAAATTAAGAATTTTGCAACAATATGAGTAGTTGTATAATTGGTCCTCCCAATCTTTGTATCATACTTTCAGAGTCAGGGATTAATATGGAAATTTAAATTGCAGTAAAATAAGCTAAGAATGATCTCAAAGGGCATACAATTATAATAATTGGATCATTGTATAAAGCCCAATACGAATAAGGTAATATACATTTCACTGTAGGCTTTGAAAACATTTCATAAACTTTTCACACTACCAGTTTCATAAGGTTTACATTAAAATAATGTAGCATTATATTATATCTTGTGGTTATTAAATTGAGATGATGGATCTGAAACAGTGTTTTGGTATTTAAAACTATAAAATCAGGGGCTGGAGAGATGGTTCAGTGGTTAAGGCATTTGCCTCCAGTGCCTAGGGCCCCCGGTTCAATTCCCCAGGAAGATAAATGGAGAAAGTTTATAAGAAAAATATAGTTCTAGCCGGGCATGGTGGCGCACGCCTTTAATCCCAGCACTCGGGAGGCAGAGGTAGGAGGATTGCCATGAGTTCAAGGCCACCCTGAGACTACAGAGTGAATTCCAGGTCAGCCTGGGCTAGAGCGAGACCCTACCTCGAAAAACCAAAAAAAAAAAAAAAAAAAAAAAAGAAAGAAAAATATAGTTCTAAAGGAACTTCAGTTCCTGTCTGGAATGTCTGACATAGCCTCATGCAACTAGGATAGACCTTCAAATGCAGCACAGTTTATGGGAGAAAAAAATTGAAGTTATTGATCCAGGAGAAATTCCATCATGGTGAAAGAGGTTGGCCCCCTTTCACAGGTGGTCGTAGTCAGCTTTCTCCTTGTTGCAACAAAGAAGCTGACAGACACGTATGGAGGAATGGTTTGATTTTGGCTTATATACTAAAGTGAAAGCTCCATGATGGCAGGGGAAATGATGGCATGAGGAGAGGGGTGGACATCACCTCAGCCACAGTACTGCAAATAGTGGTAAGAAGGTGTGCCAAACACTGCAAAGGGAAGCTGGCTTATAGCCTCCATAAGCCCACCCCAACAACACAGCTCCAAGGAGGTTCTAATACCCAAACTGTCATCAGGTGGGGAATGAGCATTCAGAACACTTTCTTTTGCAGGTGACACCTGGATCAAACTATGACACTTGCACGATGCTCCAAGCAGAGAGAATAAAACAGCAACACACACACACACACACACACACACACACACACACACACACACCAGCAAAAGAGGCAGGGGGTGGGGAATAAAAAATTTTTTTCTTCCCTTTTATATAGTCTTAGGGCAGGGTATTGCAACTTTTTCCCAGGCTTGTTGATTCCCTGAATCTCCGGAATTTCCTTCCTGCACTGCCTTCCCAGGAAGGGGTGTTCTGTGTCTAGCTCCTCTGAGCCTCCTTACATCCTTCCTCCTACTGAGAGGGCTGCCTTCCTGGAAACAACCTCAGAGACCTACCAAGATTATTAACAGGTCAAGTTGACAACAAAACTTAACCATCACAATGTCTGTTTTTTCTACCCAACTATAACCATAGAATACATGTGACACGTAGGTCTGTTCAATATCTGTCAGGTTTGGTACTCTGTATATTTGGCCTGACTTGATGAACCTAATGAAGCACATAGGGAGTGTAACAAGTGCAAGTTCATATGTGATACCAATTGTTTTCAGGTTTAATGGGCGAGAGAAGCAATTTAAAATAGAGGAGAGATAATGTCTCTTACATGAGAAGGAAGGGGAAGACTTAATCCTGCCTTCTGATAATGCTGACTCTCGATTTCAAATCTATCTTCTATACTAGATTTTATGTTAGATACTGGAGTCACAAGAACATTTAGAGCTTATAGTCTCCTCGCATAGAAATTACATGAATTGTAAACTTCAATAAATCTATGGGAATAATGTTTATGCCACACAATATACTTGAACATTCTGAGCCTTCTCTTTTTTAAACTGATGCTTCAAGCCCATGTGATTGGTAGTGAATTCTCTATTTTGTACATAATGATTTTAGAATTCAAGAAATTACTTTTTCT
The DNA here is from genome assembly GCA_004024765.1 of Zapus hudsonius. Taxonomy (NCBI): domain Eukaryota; kingdom Metazoa; phylum Chordata; class Mammalia; order Rodentia; family Dipodidae; genus Zapus; species Zapus hudsonius. Next base: position 41,741 of record PVHP010011465.1, on the reverse strand, counting down.
AGGGCATTAAGTTTTGGGCTATCTAAGCCAACAGTTGAAAGTATGGTAGCCAGCTACTCACTGTGGGCCCCTGGTCCCATGCACTGCGTTAGTGGCAATGTATGGAACTTGATGGGAGTAAAGACTTGGGCATGGATTAGTAAATCAGTCTGTGGAACAATACCATGTTGTGCTGTTATCTTCCAGGAAGTAGCCATTGAAACACAATTCAATACAACCATCAAGGAGGCATTTCAGTGGCAGCTGTCTCTGTGAGGCATCTCATATCATTGTCTATGCTGCTTGGTTTTGATCACACCAGCTCTCTGGGACACAGTGGGGTGAAGAGCATGAGATAAGTTGTGCCAGACCCTGGGTCCATCAATTACCCTCTTGAAAGGGCATTGTGCACACAGCAGAATCACTGACAAGAGTTTTCTCCCTTGAATCTGGACATAAAAGATTCTTCACGGGACTCTTTTGAAAAATTGTTGACTAACGAGTCTGTGAGGGTAAAAAAAGAAAAAAAAACATGCGTACTATGCCGCATTGCTTTTGCTTCTAATCATAACAAGACCCCAGCATTCCCATATCTAACATATATCTAGGCTAAACCGTGGTCATGAAATACCTATTTATGGAATGTGTGAATGTGAATACAGTGAAAGAGAAGAGGGAAAGTGTCAGAGCTCGGAACTAAGGACAGATTGTCTTTGAATGACCTGCACAGTACCTGGATGAGAGTAACATATTTTATTATTTTAAGTGCATTAATACACACACACACACACAATTCTCAGACTTGCTTCATGTGGTTCAACAAATGTTAGGGGTAAAACTCATGTAAAGAATTTGATTGAGACTACTGAAGAGTCATTTTTATGATCTTACAGTTTTAACTGAGTAGCTCTTTGCTTTGAAATTTTAAGGGCCTAAAGCAGGTATTTAATTTTTTTTTCCTTCTCTCCTGGGCCAGAAATTTAAACCTAAGCCAGGGCAGTGTTTCATATAACTTAGGTTGTATCATTTTACTTTGATTTCACCTCTAAATTCTAAATTACTTTTTCTTCTGATTAATTTTTAATATGTTATTTACTTGAAAATTATGTACAGTATAATGAAGTTGCCAAGAAGTAGGCCAGCGGAGTCAGTGAATAGTAAATTTCCTGTTAACAATTCTGCATGATATATAGCATAAGAAAGTAATCAATTTTGATTGGAAATATTGTCTCCAGGGAACCCAGTAAAAATGAGCTTTCTTTGCTGCTGGTAGCACTATTATTGAAGCTATTGGAATTGAGGTCATAAGGGGTGGACAGCTATTCTTCAGGGACTCCCTCCTCATTACAGCTCCAACACTATATGCTTTCTAAATGAAATGTACACTTGCTACATTGTTTCTGAGGACTGAAAGAATACAACTTCTACATATGAGAAGAGGTAAAATAACTAGATAAAATAGAACAATTACTCAATAAGTAACTAGTTAAATAACTAGATAAAATAGAAAAATTTTGTCTGATGGTTAAAATTTCTCAATACTGATTAAAAAATATTTAAATCATAAAAATAAATTGTGCCTGGTGGGGAGATTCATCCCAGCGGCATATGGCTATGACAGATTTGGTACCAGAGTGTGGGGTGATATTGCAGAGATGAATCTGACCGTGTGGATTTTGGTTTGTTTGCTGGACATGGACTTGGTATTTGCAGCTGAAGATGCCTTCCAGAATGGTAAACCAAGATTTATAGAAAATTCTGTTGAGAATTTGTGTGACAGTTAACTCCTTCAGGCTAATTCCTTAGACCCCTCCCCTTGAGTGGGAGGGGTTTCCTACTAGAGTTCAAACCTAGATGCTAAAATTGATTGGTCATGTACAGACCAACCAAATGTTTCTCTGGCTTACCTGTTCAAGGTATTAAAAAGTCACTGAAAAAGTGTCTAGTCTCTTATCCCTGCACATGGCTGTTAAGGAGAAGCACTTCTGAATCTTCTGGCCTTAGAAAGGTAAGGCCTTCTCCCAACCCATCGTAATGGCTGGGGTGAGGGAAGGCTCCAGATTTTTCCCACATGAACCTTTTTTCTCATGAGGGGAGCCCTCTGGTATCTTTTATTCTTTTGCTTGTTCGGCTGAACAATGTAGATTTTGTTAAATCCACTCCCACGTGTTCTCTCCACACTGGTGGCTGGAGACCTCTGTAAATTCCCATTCTATTTTAAATAAAGTCTCCCACTATACCTGGTGGTCTGTAGTTTTAATTCTTTAAATTTATAAACAAGAATTAGGTTACTCCTTAAGTTCTGAGGTGCATTGGAATTTGCTGTGTATCATCTATATTCTAATCCCCAACTCTGCCACTATATAAATGGTTCATTAGCCAGGAAAAATATTCCAGAGGATTTTTTGACGTAAGTTTTTGTTACAACTTTTTATAACTTTTTTGGGAACAGAGAGGGAAAAAGTTTTTACTTTCCCCCACATTCAGCTGCCTGCAGCTAAAGACAATGAACAACTGGGAGATCACTGAATAGAAACAAGGCTCTCCCAAGAGGGTACCAAAAGCCTTTTATCTAAACAGCAACAAATGGATAATTTATTTTACCTTTTTTTTTTACCTGAAAAGAGGAAGAAAAAACAATTTTCTCTTTCCACTGCCTACGTCGGATTCTCAAAAAAAAAAAAAATAAATAAATAAATAAATAAATAAATAAATAAATAAATAAATAATCCAAGACCACAAGGCTGATCTCCACCACCTCCCAAAACCTGTCTGACCAGCTGGTAACTAAAACTGACCACAAGGCTTTAGTAACAGGAGCAAATGGACACAAAGGCCTTCTAGCTCTGCCCTGAAGACCTGTTCACTAACAATCCAGCTAGATAGAAACTCTTTCCATTTCTTGAAAAACACACAATAAAAGTACAAAATTTATTTAAGTTTAAAATCATTTAATTTGATTTCTTGTCAATTTTAACATTTTTTTTCTGTGTAAAAAATCATACAGATATTAAAGCGAGTTAAGCCTCATGTCACATGTGATAGCCTTTATTTGAGCTGAGGTAGGGGCATCACAGATACATTTACTGGGTAAATAAAATGATTCTCCCTTCTTGGAAAATGATTCTCCCTTCTTGGTTATTCAAGGTTTCTTTCCTAGTTGTAAAACTGATCTGTTATGTCTCCTAACTATACTACAGACTTAATGTTTTTCATCCTACCTGGACCAGTTTTGGAAATTCTACCAAGGGTGATTTGTCAGATATATTCAAGGGTTTTAAAGGTAACAAAAATCATTTTCAGATATAGTATATGTCTCAATTATTATTTATCTCAGGGATCATTATGTTTTGCCTATACTCTTTTAAAATGTACATCATAAAATTATTAACAAGAGATATCTTACATCCATAGATAAAAAATTATAAAATGTGCTAATAAGTATTATTAAATATATGGTTTGTTAATTTTCTTAAAATTGCATTCATTGAGATGTTAAATAAAAAATGGCTAATTCTTCTGATACTGGAATATGTGTTTTCTATTATTATATAAGAAATTAAGTCAATTTTATATAATTTCTCTTAATTTTATAAGGGATGAAAAACTAAGGTATATAGAAAAACATGTATTGGATGCCAGTTTTTCTATAAAAGCCAACTATAGGTGCTGGTTCTTAATCATGGACTAAACAATAAAGAAAAACAACAGATATTAATATACTCATCCTGATTCTCTCTCTTTTGAAGGCAGACCCAAAAGCAGACATATATTCCAACGCTTCCTCATGAACTAGACTGACCCTCTGGTTAATGATAAATGTAAGGGATATCATAATGCAAGGAGATCTATATCTACTTTATGGTACTAAAGTCCATAATCAGATGGGTAAACTGAGTAAAAAGAAAATTACATCAGGTTATGCATGGGTCTATGTTCCTATGGGTCTATTGTTCCTTCCTTAAGGAGGAGTCTAACTAGGACTATAAGGCATGGTTAAATATCATGTGTTGGGATCAAGAGTCAGACCCATAAATGCTAATCCTTCCTAGCATATCTTTTAAAAGGAAATTGAGCCCATTTTATCTCATCTTTCTCATCACCTTTCATCTCATACTCAATACAATTCTATCATCCTTTCAAGGTCCCTCTGCAATCCTTTCTATATTTCGGTCAATTATTATTGAGAGAAATCCCTCTCATATTTTCATGCATAGGTTAATGGTTACAGACATTGACTACAGGAAATGCTATGTTTTCTCTTTGTGTATTAAAAAAAAAGAGGGGGTAGAATACCTTGGAAAATGTTATGTCTCTATGTCAAGGATCAGACTGTTCAATGATTAGAGGTACTTATCAGTGGTTATGCTCATTTATCAGTCTTGGGGGAAAAAGGATCTACTCCTAAATTATGGTAAAAGCCCCAACTATAAATTTCTATATTAGATTAGTAATTTCCAAAGGTATTTTCTTAGTCCATTTTAGTAAGAAAATTAATTTTTGTTTTTGTCAAATCGACTGGTCACAACACTCTTTAGGGAAAGAGTGACCACCTCAAGTCAATTTAAGTAGTAAATAATTCTCTAACCTAACATTTTCCAAAACAGTACAACTATTCTTTGGCTTGTAAAACCATCTAAACTGACCATTGCTGTCAGCTGGACCTCATAACTGTAGTTACAGTTTTTTGCTATATTAATCTGTCTATGGGTTAAAATATATTTGGACAGCCTTAGGCTTGCCTACAATATGTATATCAGAATAGAAACAGGCATTGCCATAGAGCTGTTCTTAAGGAAATCAGATGATTGAATTATTGAAAACACTTGATATAATTTTTTTCCTCCCTCTTATGGTTATTTTCCTTTTCAATTCATGTCCCAATAGTGGCTCTATATAGTCATGATAAAAGGAAATTGTGAATGCTAGATTTGCTTAATAAGAAGGAATTTTAGTGGAACTTTAATGAAGTAAAATAAAGAATGGTATTTTTTAGAAGGTACTAAGAAGGGACATTATTAAAAGATGGATTTCTCTCAATAATAATTGACCTAAATATAGAAAGGATTGCAGAGGGACCTTGAAAGGATGATAGAATTGTATTGAGTATGAGATAAAAGTAGGTGATGAGAAAGATGAGATAAAATGGGCTCAATTTCCTTTTAAAAGATATGCTAGGAAGGATTAGCATTTATGGGTCTGACATTCTTGATGCCAACACATGGTATTTAACCATGCCTTATATTCCTAGTTAGATTCCTCTTAAAGGAAGGAACAATAGACCCATAGTTCCAAGGCCATCCTGAAACACGTATAGACAGGGGACCTATATCCCAGATGTACACAAAAAGGAAAAATGGGAATGAGGTCCCAAGACACCACCCAGCTGAGCAGTTAGATGAGCAGAGATCAGAGTATGCATATCTCTACTCTTAAAAGGTTAACCGCAGTGCCTCGGGTGCTCTCATATGCCATGATATTAGACCCATGAAAGTGGGGTGTCTAGAGAAGCAAAGCTTGGAGACTAGCTAGCCTCTTAAGATGTGGCATGGACTTCTTGAAGGGGGCTCTCCTTGCTTCAAGAAAACACATAGAGCACATTATGTATCCTCTTAGACTTGGGACAAGGCTTGAAATTTGGGACCAAGGCTCCTGTACAAAGGACACCACAAATCTCTAGTCCCAGATCAGTTTCTAGAGAGATGCCACTCGTTACAATAGTGATGAGAACCAAAATCAGTCAAATTCTGATTCAGGACTTTTCTGCTCCTCTTTCTCCATGCTGTTTCAGGTGGGACATTCAGCTTCCATTACAGCCCAAAAGTCTCCACTTAACATAGGACAAGTTTATAGGCCATATTGACAGAGAAAAGAACAAACTGATGGTGCCTTTCTTCAAAGGCTCAAGGAGACAATTAAAAACATGCTGACTTACAAAAAATTGGTGTCTAACCAACCAAGAGCTTAAGATATCTTCTCTGAGATACAACTTCTGTTTCTTTTTTTTTTAAATTGGAAGACAAAAAAGGGGGAAAGGGAATAAAAGGGAATCAAAATAATAGTAAAGGGAGATAAAAACATAGACAACATCATCAAAGAAAGTTGCTTAAGGAAGGGACCCACTTCAGGAAAAGGGGTCACCTCCAAGGTCTGTTTCCTTGGTGGATAGAGGGGGAAATGTTTCCCAAAAGGAAAATTTTGCCAGGTCATTCCAAGAACCTCTTCTAGATGATAAGGTTTTAACTATTAGAAGAAAAAAAAACAACAACTAAGTTTTATGGTTAAGGTTACTCATCAACAAATTGTTCATGGGTTAAGATATTAAAAAAGACATTTTTGGGCACTCATTCAAGCTGGTTATATTTCTTTATTTTTCAGTGTGTTAATTATTGAAAAAACTGAGTTTTTAAGATAAGGTTCTCATATCTAAAAAAAATTGTGGTTTTAAAAATGGTTTTTTGATTTGTTCATGTTAATTCTATCAAATGGTCATCATCAGACTTATGTAACTTAAAAAAATAATTTCAGCCATTATAGCTTCTATCCTCCTTTACAAGAATCTCTACTGTATATCATATTAATGAATATTCAATGATAAACTAGCAACATTGGTTTTCAAATGTTTTCTCTTTCAAAATCAGATTCACCAAGAGTTATATTACAACTCAGCCAGTCTAATGCAACAAATACCAAACTCTGCTCTATTGTAGGCAATCACATAGTCACTATTTTATTTTAACAATTATCTTGTGTTAGATATTACAGGTCTACTGCCTATAAATAAGCTAACTATTTAAGATATATTCCCTGCTTCAGAGTACAATCTCAAGATCAGACAATGATCTATATCTAAGAAAAATGATTTCAGCTTCTGCATTGAGTTCCAAACTCTCCTGGGTAATTGGTATGTTTTCAAATATAGATGTTAAGACTTATGCTGGATACCATTCCGAACCTCAAAGGGTCTCTCGATGCTGGTCTATGGCATTCTGTGGTTTCTTCAGCAACAGGGTTTTGCCTCAGGCCTGGGGAGGGCACTCAAGAGCTTTGACAGAATTCTGTCTTGTTGTTGGAACCTCATGGGTCACTTTGGTCAACAGCTCGCTGAGGGAAGGAACCAGTGGTTGAAACCAGGGGTTGTCAGACTGATCTAATTATTCACAGGCTTAGACTCTCTCCCCTACCACTCATGGCCCCTCTTGTCAGTCGACCCCCACTAATTTCTCAATAGGTTACAGTATGCTCTTGAGGATTTTATACTTTTTTTTAAAGCAGTGAATACATAAATTTAATGTTAGTGGAACAAATACTTTTCATTGGAAATGAGTCCAATTCCATCTGTTCTTGTAACCCTAATATGGTTTAACCTCATCCTTAAGTCATTTCCCTCCCCCATCCCTGACCAGCATAGAAAGACCCTTCCAGGTCTGGAACGGTATCCAGCTCCCAGAAGGCAGTTAGTGTAGTGCTGGAAGGTACTGCACAGGATGCCAGGGAAAACTGATAAAAACAGCTAGAGTAAACAGAGACCACTGACATGAAACACAACCTGCAGCCATGAGTAGGCTGACCACACCTTTACTGGGATAGAACAGTGAACCAAGAAAGGAGCACATGTGTAATGGAGACGCCTGGGCCTGGGGGAGACAATCAACAGCTTTCAAATTGGGCCAAATTTTCCACTTAGTGAGGGGGAGCCCTTGTCTGGAACTTGGAATTCAGGGCGATAGGCACCAGATCCTGTACTCTTGGGCTCCCAAGACAAGATGCACTATGGGAGCGAATGATGGGGAGGCTACTAAAAACAGAATCTAGGTAATCCAGAATTGTGTATATTTGTTAACCTACACTGACCTCACTCTCCGATGGGGATTACTTTTGTGTTTTTCAGGATGCAGTAAGAGACCTGGGGCCCATCTAACCCTACCAACCAACCGTAGGCTGATAGCTGAGATCCTGGCAAGAGAGGAGCCACCACAGTCATATCATGGAGGATCCATATGGAAACCCACAGAGAATGATGGGATGAACAAGGGACGCACAGCCACGGCCATTCAATCAACAAAGGATAAGCCAGTGAGACAAACACCAACGATTTTTGACACAAAGACCCCTAAGCTCACAACATTAAAGCAGCCTTAATACTCATCCACCACGACTCAGGGAACTGAGCCGAAGAGGGGGCGGAAAGATTGTGAGAGCCGTGGTGGAGGAGACTATGCAGAGGCATGGCACCCCTCTGTAACAACAAACTAGGGCCAGGAAAACCTGGCTGAAAACTAGGCTATCCATGGTCCCCTGTCACAAAGACTGATCCATGGATGAGGATATCTAGCTGATTGGGGATGGGGGGGCATCTGGGAATTGGGGATAGCAACTCATTGTTTGCCCACTAAACAATGTAACTCATTATGGACAATAAAAAATAAATAAGTAGATAAAAAAAGACTTATGCTCTTTTACTGGCCTTTTCCTGATGAGTTTCAGGTTAGATAATTTTAATTCATTGCTAAAAATAATGTTTTCAGAACTAACAATATGTTCTGTCTGTATTGATACTCATGAGGTATTTAAAAAATACTGCTACCCATTCTGCACTTCCTCCACCTTTAGCAAGCACCTCAGCAGGTCTTCATTCTTTACCTGAAGGGATGATCCACACTTTCATTCCTGAAGGACCTGAGCCACTACCTTGATTAGGGTGTTGTAGTTTCAAAATGATTTTGATAACAGGGCATGGTAACTACACCAGGTGTCCTAATGGATTTCCTGCACTCCAAGCATGCTCTTCCTTACATCCATTGTGAAAGAGCAGACACATTTGTCTCTGGTAGATTGGGTCAGTCACTCCTGCTAACACAGTAACTCCTTTCACAGCCTGTTGAATGGAGGGCATCAGGAGCCCAAAGTGGCCAGGTGGAACTCTTAGCTTCCAGTTCAATGGGATGCTTTTTGTGCCTCCTGTAAAAAGCACACTCCCCCAATCCTTTAGCCAAGACTTCTAGAAGAGCAGACTGTAAGGTTGTAGGAAAAGGAAGGAAAATTTTAGCTAATGCATCACTTGGGGTGATGATAATTGATATCATTGTCATTTCCACCCCTTGTTTCCTTGACCCATGATTTCAGCTATCAGAGCAATAGTGCCACATATAGATGCTGATTTAGAACATATACAGCCTAAGGAATAACACTGCCTCAGCCCTTCATGGTATTGTGTCACTCTGGGCTAGTGTTGGTATTGTAACTGTTACATTAAAAGACTATTTCAGCATTCTATCAAGTCAATGGCTTCAGAATGGTGGGGCACATGGTAAGACCACTGAATTTTATAATCATGAGCCAACTACCAAACTTCCTTGGTCACCTTCTGATGAGTATTAACACGAGACACAAGTATTTCTACATCCTTTTCCCATTAAGAGAGTTACTTACACACATGCACACACACACACACACACACACACACACACACACACACACACACAGACACACACAAACAAATTTCCCAAATATCTTTCTTACCAATTTACAGTTGTGTTTCTTCAAAGTCTTGGACCATCCAGCCATACCACTAGCCACAATGTACAATAGCACATCTGGCGACTTTTCCTTCCAAGCAAAATGCACAACCATGAGCAGTGCCCAAAGTTCTACAGATGGTGAAGATTTCCTTTTACCACCATCCTTCAGAGTTGTCCCAGAAACAAGCTGTGGAAAGTGCTGAGCCATCTGTAAGCCATACCCTGGTACTCTCTTCCTCAGTCAGTTGATCATAGGGCAGACACCGTGATGCCATAGTCATGTTTGGGGACAGAAGTTATTGTACCAAGATTCACAACCATAGCCATTTGGGCAACTTCCTCTTGTAACTTATTTGTACCTTTAGGGCCAGCTCATTACTGTCCATATATATATCATCATTGTCATTAATAAAAATATGGAGACTTTTAAAGTTTGTCTGAATGCATAGTATCATATATATATATGATACTATGCATTATATATATATATATATATATATATATATATATAGTTATCAGTTTATAGGGGTCATGGTTGGAATGTGGTGATTTGATTCAGGTATCCCCCATAAACATATGTATTCCAAATATTAGATGACTAGCTGATGGCAATTTTGGAGTTGGAATCTTATTGAAGGTATTGTTGGGGGCAGGATTAAGAGTGTTATAGCCAGTATTTTTCTCCTTCCTGCCAGTGTTTACCACCTGCAGAGGCAATGGTTAGGGATAGCCTCTGTTCATGCCATTATTTTCACCATATATATATATATTACAATCAGAGAAATTTTAATATAGGTGTCAAAGCCTGGGAGGGGGGTAATCAACAGCTTTTAATTTGGCCAAGAAATCCACTCAGTGACAAGGAGCCACTTGTTCCCTGGAACTGGGACTCAGGGCAAAATCCTTTGGGAACCAAAATCTTGGGCCCCAAGGAGAAATTAACTTTACCAGAGAACTACAGAGGCAACTCAGAGTAGAATTTAACCAATTTAGGAATGTGTGTCTCAGTTAACCTATACTTATTTCTCTCTCTGATGGAGATTCTGTTTTTATTTTTCAGAAGGCAGTGAGAGAGCCATGGTGTTTCCAACCCTACCAATGAGCCACAGTCAAATGGCTCATATCCCTGCAAGAGATGAACCACCCCAGGCCTATTGTGTAGGTCCCAAATAAGACCCAACAGAGAGTGGTGGGAAAAGCAAGAGACCAATAACCACAGATAATCAGTAAACCCAGGATAAGCCAGCAAAACAGACACCAATGATTTTCAACACAACCTAAAGCAGAAGTCCAGAGACCCCTAACCTCACCAAAAAAGCAGCCTTAATACTCACCCAGCATGACTCCGGGAACTGAGTGGAAGAGAGGTCAGAAAGGATGTTAAGAGTCATGGTAGGGGATAATTTCCAGAGACATTGTCCCCTCAGCAACAACAAGCAAAGGGTGAGGAGGGTGGAGCCTGGCTGCCTCCTGTGCTAGCCATAACCCCCTACCCCATAGACTGATCCACTGTGCCCACAGAGGAGGATAACCAGCTGATTGGGGACAGGGAGGAGGGAAATGGGGATCTCAACACATAATTTGCTCATACAGTGTATCTAATTTTGGATAATAAAGATTTAATATAAAGAAATAAATTTTGAAGTATATCATGTTAAAATATATCATTAATGTTAAAAAAGAAAATTTTCTAAATCTAGAGACACAAGTGGGCATTCAAACACAAGAGATTTTTACAAATCTACATGGACAACAGAGAAAAACCTTTCTATAATACTCATAGTCGAGGTGTCAAAATCACAAAGCAAATGAGAATTGGTCATTTGTTTTTCCTCCTCTGTGAATTTCCTTTTGAGTTTTTGTAAGACAGCTGAATTTTAAATTTTTTAATTTTTTAAAAAATTCTTTCTAAGTTCTAGATATTAGAACACTGTTTGTGGTATAGCTGGAAAAGATTATCTCCCAAACTAATGGTGGTCTAATTGGCTTTGATTACAGTCCGTTTGTCTGCACAGAAGCTTTTAATCTTGATGAGATCCCACTGCTTAGGTCATTGTTCAACTTCCTAGGAAACTGGAAGTTTCTTGAAGTTTTTTCCCTACTCCTATCTCATGGAGCATTCCCCTATTTTATTTTTCTTTTGGGGTTTTCAAAGTTTCAGGATATCACACATTTTAAGGGGAAATGCCAATTTACCTAAAAGGCAAACATCAATCTACTATCAAATCTCTAATCAGCAGTCTTTTTAAATATTATTTATTTATTTATTTATTTACTTGCAAGCAGAGAGAGTGATAAAAAGAGAGACAGACATAGAGAATGGGCAGACCAGGGTCTGCAGCCACTGCAAACAAATTCCAGACTAATGTGTCACATTTTTCATCTGGCTTCAGTCTTTAGGCTTTCTAGGCAAACACTGTAACCATTTTGGCATCTCTCCATGCCTGAGCAGCAATCTTTAATAATAATAATAATAATAATAATAATAATAATAATAATTTTAAAAAAACATGTTTCTACCACTGAAAGTAAATAACTTAAAAAAGTTGCTTTACCAAGTATAGTTGAATCTCCAAAATGATGAAGAAATAATAATATTTGAAGATAAAAAACTAAGGAAGTTCATGATAACCAAGGCAACCAAGAATACTATACCCAGAAGAAGACAAAAGACAGTCTTATTGTTGAGAGTGTAGGAAACAATACACTTCCTGAGATGTATAGATGGACAGGGGAGAGCGGAGACCATCCCTGTCATATCCAGAGCAGTAAACCAGCAGACTTCTGAAACAATAGGGAATGAAGCAAAAACTGACAATATCAACCAATCCAACCAACAAAAGCAAATAAATTACAAAGTCTTCTAAATAATCTCAGTAAGTTTAAATGGATTCAACTTGTCATGTAAGAAGCATATCCTAGTCAACTGAGTTAGAGAATTAAGATTCAAATCCCTATAATCTTCAAACAACAACAACAAAAAAAACTAACTAGTAAAGACATGCACAAGCTGAGAGGCAAAGCCTACTATCAACCTATCAAACAAATGAAAAACAAAAACAAGCTCGATTCATATTGCTACATCTGACAAAGTAGAATTCAACACAATTCAAAAAAGGACATTAAATATTAATAAAGAAAAACAAATAAAAGGGAACAAATAATAAGATATAGCACTTGTAAATATTTGTGCATTGATGTCTGGATTGCAACCTCATTGCACAAACACTAAATGCATGGAAAGGCAGGCTTGTCTTGATACATTATTTGTGAGCTACTTCAGTACCCCATTCTCACCATTACATAAAATCAAGCAAAGACATTTCAGGACATCTATATCTTAGATCACTTTGATTAGACAGATATCTGCAAAATTTCACTAATAGTACAGAGTCACATTCTTGTCAGGGGTTCAAGAGAACTTGTATTAATTTGATTGTGCTGGTGTCTAGAAAGGAAACCTTAATAATTACAAAGCAATTTATGTTATCTAATCAAATCATACTAATGCAAAACTATAAGTCAACCACAAAGAATCCACAAAGTCTACACAAACACTTAAACACTGGAAATACTTGTGATTGAACAGTTGATCACTAAAAAAAAAATCAGGAAGAAAATGAAAGTATTTTAGGTGAAAAAAGAGACTGTAGCTTACCTCATATACAGTTAGGTGGAAATTTATATCTGTAACTTCATACATTAAAAAAAAATTGGGATCTCAAGTAAGTAACCTAACAATTCACCTCAAGTCACTAGAAACACAAACTAAGGCAAAACCAAATAGACAGTTTGGGAGCAGGGACTTTCAAGGAGAAGGGAATGGGTAAGTAGTTGTGCACACATTTTACACTAAAGCATACTTTATAATACCAGAATTTTAAAGAAGCACTAACAAAGTAATTAAAAATTGTAGCAAATTATATGAGATAATTATATACATAGCTGAATTACCATGACAATGCAAACAATGACCCAAACTCTCACACTTTCTAGGGTAAACAAAAATAGTCCATGCTAAATTTAGTGACATATTTTATGAAGGGTAGGGTAACATTATTGGTACCATTGTACACCAAACTTTTAAATCTGTCTAAAGTGTTGGAAAATCATTCCCAAGCTGAGTATTATGTAGAATTTTACTGAGGATTTGTATTTATGTTTTAATTTTGTATCACCATACATGCTTGTCAATATAAGTTCTCAGGTGGTCTGTGGGCATGGGTGGCGTCATGGTCAGCCATATGCTGCTGGGATGAATATCTAAATCAGGCATACCTTATGGGGAGAAATGATTTATTGAAGTTATGTGGGTCCTCAGCTCAGAGACCACTATTGCACTCTGGCATTCCCTGGTGCCTGAGGAGCTAGAATCTTCCAGTGGTGGGCACAGACACCCAGGAACAGGGTGGACAGACAACTCATTTATTCATTTGAGGAGAACAGCATTTATGCAGGAGGAGAAGGAGGGACAGGGTTATGGGTCACAAGGGGGATGCCTTATTAACATATAAGGGCTTTCTTGCTGGTATGGGTCATGAGGGGATTGGCAGGGGCCAGCAGCATGCTGATGCCTTATTTGCATAGATAAGCAAGAGGGACTTAACTCCTGTTCAGGCTATAGCTTCCTCATAGCTGGGTTATGTGAGTCCTAGTAACTTGAAACTTAAGTCCAGATTTGTGGGGCCTGTCATGGCCTGTTAGGCTGTTAGAGGTTCAGGGAGGGGGAGAGAGTTTGCCTTACTCCTGCTCATCTCAGGATGAGATTATAGAGGTTTAGGCCAGTCTAAACCTCCCTTTTACCCTGGGTCCTCCATGCCCTTCCATAATGACCCCCAAATTTATAGATCTGTGGTAAGTTCAATAAAGGTCTTCAGTGCTAGATTGAGAATGCTGAGGCATCCGCCACGGGGACTTAGTAGCCACCAGTTCCTTGACTCTTGGGCTTGCAGACTGCTATTGTGGGATTGCTATGAGCTAATCCAATAAATCTCATTTTTGTTAACCAGAATTCATTCTGTTGGTTATTTTCCTCTAGAGAACCCTGACTAATACAGAGCCTCTTTCCACTTGCCCTCTAATGAGTGTGCTGGCCACTCTGGGGAATGGACTCACTTTCGATGAGGGACATCCTCCTTTAGCTACTCCTTCCTATAAGCATCCTGAGAGACCCACCCAAAATTACCTTGGATTAATAAACAGGTCAAGTTGACAAGAAAAGTTAACCATCACAAGTCCAACCCTTATCAGCATGACATCAAACCATATCTCCTTACATCATTTAATTTCCAAACGAACAGTAACAAGATCATATTTCTGCCTAACATGATACAACTCTCCTACATACAATTGGAAACACAACTTTCCCCTCACACAAGGCATGATCCCTTAACTGTGAGTTCAGTAAAATCATAGGACATTACATTCTTTTGACATATATGGCAGAGAGCAAACATTTTCAATGGCTAAGGGGCATAACAAGGAGACTCTGGGCCAATGAAAACTCAACAACCATTAGGCAAACATCTGTAGTTCAAGTCCAATACCACAATTGGTGACTGACAGACTCTGGATTTTCCAATGCTCCTCCTCTAGCTTGGCTGAATGGTTGGGTAAATTTTCAATTCCAAGCCAACAGCACTCTAACACAGCCCACTGTACAGTCCTGGTCTATCCTAACATCTTTGGGTCTCCATTGCAAATCATGTTCCATCCTTCCAATGGCTTCATTGACTGATCAGAGACATCACATTATGTTACACATACCACATCTCAAATGCAGCTCCTAAACATGTGTATTTCATGACCTACTTCATGCATGCATTTGGTATGGTTCCAAAAGCAATGCCAGGTATGCAGGACTCAGCCATGATGTTAATTCAGAGACAAAATAAACCGTGAAAACCTTGGCTTCATTCCTTTTAGCTATCTCCTTTCAAAAGTGTTTGCAGTCCATCATTCAGTTCTTCTGGATGGAAACACCTCAGGCATCCTTTACATTGTTTTAATGTAAAGCAGTTGGGTAAATTTTAGGATGGGTAATATGTTGACAATAGGAGCTTCAGTAACCTAAAGCCAGTCTCTGTGTCAGTAAGTTAAACTTTGAGTTTCTTTCTAACTTAAATATTAAAATAATTCCACATCATTGACAACAGTCCATTATTTAAATTCAATCTTGATAAAACTCTCTGTGCCTAGATAGCCAAATCTATCCAGCCCTTATTCCAGTAACACAGTTCTAATAACATTCTCTTCAGTCTCTCCTTCCCCTTAGAAAGCTCATGAGTCAAGCCTCAAAATCCAAATTTCTCTGCACTTAGCAGTTTCAAATTCTCACTAGAATAGTCCAAAAATCTTGGCTTACCGCACAGAAAGGTTTCTTCAGTTGGAAATACCAAATCCATGTCCATTCCTTCAGCACAGAAGTTCCATAAGACCAAAATCAGATTCATTACAGCAATATCATGCCACTTCTGGTACCAAAACCATCATTGTTAGCCACATCCCACTGAGATAAACCTCCAAACCAGGCACAGTTATGGGAGGAAGGGATTTATTAAAGTTTTAGATCTAGGAAAATTCCATTAAGGCAAAAGAGGGTGGCCCCCTTTCGCAGGTCCAAACAGAGAGAGAGATTGAGAGAGAGAGAGAGAGAGAGAGAGAGAGAGAGAGAGAGAGAGAGAGAGAGAGAGAGAGAATCACCAACACCACACACACACACACACACACACACACACACACACACACACACACACATACACACACACACACCCCACCAAAACAGGTGGTGGGAAGGAAGAGAAGAGTGTTCCTTCATCTTGAGATCTTCCTTCCATCCTGTCACCTACTAAGAGGTCCATCTTCCCCTTGCCTCCTACTGAGAGGGCCACCCAGTCTGGTGGAGGGGCTCATGCTGGAGGAGGGATATTTTCATTAGTTAATCCTTCCTTTAAGACACCTCTGAGACCCATCCAAGATTACTTTGTTACTAAACAAGTCATGTAGCCAACAAAATTTAACCATCAGGAGTGGCTCATATCTAAGTCTGCTTTAGGGTTGCTGTTGCAGAATCCAGATACAGTAAGTTAATAATGTTTCTGTTTGATATAATTTAATAGAAATCAATGAAATTTCAAAAAAAATAAAATAATTTTTAAAAATTAAAAAAAGAAATCAATGGAATTTACTAATTCATAAAAAAGAGCCTTCACAGCTCACCAAAATCTCAAAGCTTGTCTCTTTGCAAGACCATTGCAGCTCATGAAGTGACAAAGGCTCTCAGCAATCTTATATATTTGGTACAAAATGATAAATAAAATGTTATTTGAATAGAACTGTTAACATCTGAAAGTTCTGTTTTTGCTTGCATCATTTCATATGCACAAACACAAGACTGGCAATGTCTTATGAAGGATGTAAGATTCCAGATCACAGGACCTCATCCCAGAAACATGGAATAATAATGCAGAATTTGCTCTCTACTTCTCTTGTTCTTACCACATTTTCAAGTTGAAAATTCAAAACATGACTATGCTGCTTTTCAAGAGACCATGTACTTGAAATAAAGCAAGTTACACTTGAACACTGTTACACTATGAGAACATTTAACCTAAGCCTGCAATTCTTTTTTTGATCTACTGATATCCCTGGTCATTTCCCCAATTCTTCTGAGAATGTGAACATCTTAATCATTTTCTTTACTTAGCTCTACAGGCCATGTCTGTTGTGAATATGTGTAAATAAATGAAAATGTATATAGATCTTCTCTTTGGGGAGGGGGGCAGATATTTTCTCTTAATTGCCAGAAAATACAAATAATCCAATTTGGGCAGTTGAGCCAGAAATTTATATTTAACTTCAATCTTTGTAAAACATATCAATAAAGCCCATTTTTGTTTGTTTGTTTGTTGTTTGTTTGTTTGTTTGAGGTAGGGTCTCACGCTAGTCCAGGCTGACCTGGAATTCACTATATAGTCTCAGGGTGGCCTTGAATTCATGGCAATCCTCCTACCTCTGCCTCCCGAGTGCTGGGATTAAAGGCATCCGCCACCACACCCGGTTTAAAGCTCATTTTTGTGATGCATATCATATAGTGGTATCACCTAATTCTTTTCCCCTTGGAAGACATGAACATGCATCTTCATCCCAGGTAAGGAACAAATAACAGAACAAAACATGATTACAACAAAGCCAGTGAAATTATTATTTCATGGGATTTACTTATAAAGCAGGGTGACAGGTTGCTTACAGGATCATGGATATCTAAAAGAAAGTTGCATTATGGAAAATCACACCCCAACATAGGTGAAAACTCAGAGCACAATGCAGGCCTTAATGGCCACTTGGCAGGACTAGTGAGAGAGTCTTCCTCCTAACCCTCTTACAACTTTAAGGTTTCGCTTTTTCAGATTTCTTGACCTCTTGACTTCCTCCTCCCATTCAGAGGGAATGTTTCAATTCAGAGAAAATTGCTACACAACACTGGTCATTCTGCACCTCAAAGGTTGTTTCTGTTCTTATAACCTTGGTCCTGTGATCTTTCAAGTTTCAGCTCGACCAGATTTGACCTTCTAAGTCTCCTGAGCCTTCCTCCTCCCTTCAGAAGGAGTATTTCAATTCTGAGGAATTTGCTAGACAACAAATGATAACTTTGAGAACAGTGTTTTCTGAAAAAAAAAAAAAGAGTGGTCTGGGCTAACCTTTAGATACAACATAAAAAAGTTTCTAGTCAATACTTACACACATTGATGGAACTGTGTTTAAAGTACCCACGAACATTATTATAAGTTGATATTTTAATACATGTGTTTAGCATGAATTAATACCCATAACACTTCTATGAGAATTTCATCCATGTACCTACTTTAAAATTATGTTGTCTAGCAACAGAAGGAAAGCTCATAAGTTGGAACTATTTCATGAAACTGAATGAACACTACTTCAATGACAGTTTTGTTCTTCTTGTTTTGCTTTGTTTACTGGTCAAAAAAACAATAAAACATTCTGTGTGCATTCTGACATTTAACTTTTCCTACCAGCAAAGCAGGATTCGCTTCAGTAAAACTGGATATACACAGGTATTGATTTTCAGTGACTAAAATGAATTATTCTTCATGGTTCATATCCATGAGCACATCTTACTGGGAAGATCAGGATACCATTCTGGGAGGGAGCTGTGTGATTGCATAATTTAAAAGTGGGGTTTTCTTTGGATAAAATTTCTGAAGACTTAGGGGATGAAAACATTTACATTTTTTTTAAATTTTCTCCTATAAATTGCACAAAAATTCTCTTTTTTTAAGTCTATACTACTAACAAAACAGGGTGGACTATATATTGCCCAGGAAAGTTAGTTTGGAATTTAGTCCATGATTTTTAAAAATTGCCTTTATTTTAAAGAGAATAAGATAACTATGTGTTATGTAATTTAATCAAAACAATGAATGATGCATGCCATGTAATTCATTCAAATGAATTTGTTTATTCAGTAACAGTAGCTTCTACTATGTATGTCCATTTCTTTCTTTCTTTCTTTTTTTTTTTTGTTGTTGTTTTTTGAGGTAAGGTTTTGCTCTATCCAGGCTGACCTGGAATTCACTATGTAGTCTCAGGGTGGCCTTGAACTCACAGCAATCCTCCTATCTGCCTCCCGAGTGCTGGGATTAAAGGCGTGCACAACCATGCCAGGATTGTATGTCCATTTCTGTAGAGTACTCAAAGAGATAAGTTGAGGAAAATTCATTCCAACCACTTCTGACCCAGAATTTTTACACTGATGATATATTCTTTTTCACCAAGCCTTTACTAGGAAATTCAAGTTACTAAAATACCATTTATTCTCTTTCCAATTTTTTGATGTTATTTTTAGAAGGTAGAAATGTATTTAATTCTTATTAGGATTTGTTTGCATTTTTGTCATTATGAGAGATTTCTGAAAGAATTACTGACACAATAGAGATAAATTCCATGTAGCTCTGACATGGTGTTCAAAAAAAGTTGAAGCAAATTACATGCTACAAATGACATCTCACTAATCCCTTCTCATTTTTTTTTGCAGTATTCACTTTTTAAAATGGTGATATGTACATAAAATGACAGATTATTATTTTATATTATTATGAAAAACATATATCTCTAGTAAAATGGAAATGCATAAAATGAAATTGCAAACGCAAATGTGCAATATAAACTGTGTCCCACGCATTCCACATTCTAGAGCCCAGCTCTAATTGCAGAAAATGATGGATGAAACATTATTTTGGACAGCTCCAACCCACCTTGCCTATCCTCCACCACATACATTTGTCTTGCTTCTAGGCCATCAGTGGACACATATCAAAGATACACATTGGCAAATAAAAAGTTCAAGACAACAATAGGGGCAATTTTAAGTCTGCATCATTACCAAGGGATGCTCTTGACCTCGTCATTCCCTCCTGCTTCAGAGGAACTCAGTTTGCAGATCCTCATATTCTTGGTTTGCAACAAGCCAGCCATCAGCAATAAAAAATGTGAATCAGTGGTCTAGTTTCACATAGTTGCTAAACAAAAGCTAAATTTTCATGCTAATTTATGGGGCTTAAATGTCCATGCTAGCTAGATAATGTACTTCCTTTTCAAATTCATTAATTTCTTAAAGACAATTTTAATTTATTGAGTTACTGAGCTGAAATAACTGTAGATTTTAATCTCACATATATGATATCTCTATAATAGCTTTATTGAGTAACAATTCAGATTCAACAAATTTACTGTTTTGAACTGTGAAATTCCCTGATGGTTAACATCATGTGAGCAAGACTAAAACCACAACTACATGCTAAAACACTTTTTTTTTTTAACTGGGCTAGATATTTGATATGTCTTTTAAAACAAATACATGAGGCCTTCAACATGCAAATTATTATTAGCATCTTCAAAGGGACCCCCATGAGTGGTTGTAACAGGTAATAATGCCATTATACAAACCTCCTGTGAATTCCTATTTTGTTTTTCATTATGATATAGTTTTATAATTGTTTATGATACTTTTGGCTTGATAC
Organism: Zapus hudsonius; assembly: GCA_004024765.1. Lineage (NCBI taxonomy): Eukaryota > Metazoa > Chordata > Mammalia > Rodentia > Dipodidae > Zapus > Zapus hudsonius. The sequence goes on along the minus strand of PVHP010011465.1, from coordinate 21,199 downwards.
TATGATCTTTCAAATATACTCCTAGTTGCTATTATATATGTATGTATATATATATATATATATATATATATATATATATATATATATATATATATATATATATTAGTAGAAAATATTGTACTTTGCATTTAGATTGATTTATTTTTAAATAAAATCATTAGACCCTAAGTAGCTGTTCAAATTAGGTAAGAGCATGTTTTTTTTTTCATTTTCCAATAACAAACTTTTATTCTTAAATCTTATTTTGACTAGTAGTAGACCCAGCTCAGCAATGCCTGGGACTAGCTCATTCAGTTAACTAAGTAATTCTATTTATGTCAATGACCTTAGAAGGAGATCCTCATTCATGAGCACACAGTACCAAATGAATGGGCTGTACTGGGGATTAGAATTTAGATAATACCCAGCAAAATTCCAATGCACCTCAGAATTTAAGGAGTACCCGAATTCTTGTCTATCAAGTTAAAGAATTAAAATTATAGACCACCAGAGTACAAGGTATAGTGAGAGACTTTATTTAAAAGAGAATGTGGAGTTACAGAGATATCCAACCACCAGTGTGGAGAGAACACATGGGTTAATCAAAATTTATGCTGTTCAGCCAAACAAGCAGGAAAAGAAAAGATCACGAGAAGGAAAGGTTCATGTGGAAGAGAAATCCAGCTCCCTGATGGCTGTGGTGAGAACGAGAGACCCTCACCCAATTTCATTTTCTTCCCTCTTCCTGGTAACCATTCATTTGTTTTCTATCTGTATGAATTTGTCTGGAAGTTTTGTAAAAAGTGGGGTTAAGATATGTGGCCCATTTTTATACTTCTACACAATATATTGATGTAAGGTTGTCTGTGTGGAGCAAGGAGCAGTTTATAGTAAATCAAGTTTTAAAAAAAAATTAGGTAACTGCGGAGCAACGATTTTCTGAAGTGTTTTCCTCAGAATGTTTATTATATACAGAATCTGAGGGATAATAGGCTTTGGGGTAAAATAAGTTTGGGAAGCTTTTGGTAAAATGTAGTCTACCTCGTCACTGAAGAAATTTTCTGACCTTTAGTTATGCAAGCATCTTCTACACAGAGCTTCATGTGAAGAATTTGTATTCATTTCCTAAATATACTCTGACACAGAATGTATTTTTCTTTAGTAAAGAACTGAGTGACATAGTGAAATGGGGAATGAACTGTTGAATAAATAGAATGATGTAAAAATATTATCTCCAATAAGACTAATCTGAAATTAATACCAGTTCATCAATAGGACATTGGGTAAATCTTAGATAAAAATTAGAAATCTAATCTATAAAATAGGAAAAGATAAGCCTATTCATAATAAAATGTAAAATTAATTATAAATTTGATAATTTATATTATTATATAACAATACTCGTAAAGTTGAAATACAAATTATTTTGTGAAATTTGAAATCAATTATTTGATGTAACAGAACACAGCCCTTAGTTCTAAGTAATTCATTAACTAAATCAATCAAGGAAAGTTAAAGAAACTCAATGCATATTTTGTTTCTTATTTACAGAGTACCTAAATTAGAAATAAGAGTAAATTTTTATGAGATAAATTTCTAAAATATCAGAAAATATTCCAATAATCTGGCCGTTGCAGTAACCACAGTGGTATAAAGAGAGCAAGGCTTTATCAAGAGATAGTGGGGAAGTGGGTTCAGAGAATGTCCCTAAAGAGTTATGGAATCTGCATTGCCCTTCAAATAGCTCTCTGTTTCTGAGCTAGAATTTTTTGGTCTGTTTTCTATGTGTCATTCTTACTTAATGTGGAAATATAACCAATATGACATCTTTTGTGGTAGTCAGGCACACACTGCTGGGATGAATCTCCAAACCACGCACAGTTTTGGGAGGAAAGTAAGAAAAGTATTTAATAAAGTAACAGATCCAGGGGAAGTTTGAAGATCAAGAAAAAGGCTACACCCCTTTCACAGACCCAAGCAGAGAGAGAGAGAGAGAGAGAGAGAGAGAGAGAGAGAGAGAGAGAGAGAGAGAGAGAGAGAGAGAGAGAGAGAGAGAAACACCATCACCTCCAAAGCAAAAAAGCACACTCCAACTCTAACCAACAAAACAGCAGGGACTCAGACCTGAGCTCAGACTGCTCTTTGCATATATATAGCTGGAATTTCACATCCACCTCAGAAATACCTTAAGGCTATAGCCAATTAGGCCAGGCCAAGGTGACACATCCTCCAGCATGAAGGCTGGAGAAAAACTGATAAACTCTTGAATCAATTAAAACTACCACATCTTTCCTTTAATAATTTTTGTGTCTGGTATAGTGTTGTTTTCCATAAGTCTGTTGCACAGCAGAAGTCTAGAAGCTATTACCCATGCATGATTGATTCATGATGCACACTCAAGAGTAGCTTTCTCTCTCCTTTAATCCAACCTTGGCAAATTCCATTCAATTTCTCCTGATGAGGTTGCCTATTTCAAATATTCCTTATAATACAATCATTATTGATTTTCATTTTGTTACTAGCTTTTTGCATTAATACGATGTACTTAAGGTTCATACATCTCACACATGATGTCAAGATTTTCTCTTTTGGGAGTAAATATCTCAGTATACATATATACCACATATTCCTTACACATTCACCATTGATGGATATTCAGATATTTTTCTTATTATCATGAATATTAAAAGTTTAACTGCAATTCTAATTTCAATTCTTTTGTATAAATGTTCAGAAATTAAATCACTGTATTTTATCACATGTCTATTTTCCTTTTTTTAAAGAATATCAATACTGTTAATAATTTTTCACTTTAGAGATCTACTTTAACTTCTGAGAAATTTTCATTAGTAAGAGAGTAAGGCAAGTTAAATATTGTGGGAGTTTTTCATTTAAAATTTTAAAAAGCACATTAGGAAAGATAATTTCCTTGGGGGATAAACAACCTCACACACTTCACTAGTTAAAGAAAAAAATTCTTCACTGCATTAAAAATAAAGCAGGAATTACTATTACATGTAGAATTAGGTAGAATTACCATTTCCCATGGTTTTCAAGATGAGGCTGCAAGTGCAAATTTTGGGGGAAAAAAAAGTAAACTTGGGTCACAATGCCAGAGAAATACAATGGCTGTAAACCTTAAATATTAAATTGTAAAAGGAAAGTCACACTCACATAGGAGCCGAAAGGACTGAAACTGTGGACATATTAACATCACTATTTTATCAAGTGAATGAAACATTTTCTTAGGAGGAGATGCATTCATTAAACACAGTGCGAGTGTTCAGTGTGAAACTCCCTGTCTTCTCATCTATTATGCATGAATGCAAGAGGCAGATGGATTTGAGATAGATAGTGCTAATGCCAGGCTTGCAGACCGTTGTCTCATACAGAAGCACTCTATAATAACTAGATTAATCATTAGATGCTTTGGTATTCATTAAGCCTTAATAAAATGCCATTAATCCTTATAAGTTAAATTGATATTAATGTACATGAAATACGGATTTACAAAAAGACAGTCCATGTAATTATTGCTTTTATTTGTTTTTTGTGCACTGAGGTGTTACTTTTCCGGGGAGAAATGTAACTCCTTTGCCAGATACGTAGAACGTGTACTTTTTAATTCAATGTACTTGTTTAGTTTATTTTTATTCATAGCACTTTTCTATGAATCACAACGGAATTCTGATTAACCATGCCATTAGCTGTCCTTTGATTGAAAAAGTCCCATGTTTCATCATTACGCCAAGCAAGAGACACATCTTTTGATTTTCACAGGAGGCAGATCCTGTGATATTTATGGTTAGGAAGGCCTTGTAATATATTTATAAGTGTTTTTTTTTGCTATTTTTCCTAGTTTTATGGAAGCTGTTTATTTATTTGAAGTATTTCATACATCAAGTTCACAAATATAGGTCCATAGATATAAATTACCACAGTCTGAATAAATTAAAGAAGATGAGGCCATTACAAAGTCCCCAGAACATACAGTCTTTTCCCATTCACTATTTAAATTTCAATCCCCCAGAAAACATGCTGAGCACCTAGCTCATCTCTACAAAATGTTACATAAAAGGAATCTATATGATATGCTTTATTAAATTATTAAAATTTTAATCATTATCTGCAGTTTAATATATGCATGAACAATGTGATCAATTTTGTTCTATTCCTAATTCATATTTAATATTTTCACATATTTGTCTGTTTAACCTGTTAACAGAATTCTTATACAGGTATTTTGCTTACATGTAAACTAATTTTTATTGGAATGTACTTGAATATTGTTCATATTCAATAAATATGCATATGATATACAATTAATATCTCAATTATACAAAGAACTAAAAATATACCAATAAAATAAAAAAATTCATCAATAAATTGGTATAACAAAATGAACAGACAGCTCATAACAGAAGAAACAAAGAGCCAATAAATATATGAAGTGCTTAACTTCACCAGACTTCAGATAAATAAAAATTCAATCTACATTGAGATTTCATCTGCCTCCCTTCAGAATGTCAGTCCTCATGAAGCAAAAAACAAGTGTTGCCATGAAGGTAGACAAAAAGCACCAGTTTTCACTGCTGGAGGGAGTGTAAATTATGCCAATTTATACAGAAATCTGTATGGATGCTTCTTTAAAAAAAGAAAGAAGCACTTGTGCAATGGAGGAGTCTAGGCCTGGGGGAGACAATCAACAGCTTTTCAATTTGGTCAAATATTCCACTCAGTGAGGGGGAGCCCTTGACTAGAACTGGGGATTCAGGGCGATAGGCACCGGATCCATACTCTTGGGCGCCCAAGAAAAGATGCACTATGGGAGCGGTTGACAGGGAGGCTTCTAAAAATAGAATCTAGGTAATTCAGAATTGTGTATATTTGTTAACATATAATGATCGCACTCTCCAATGGAGATTGTGTTTGTATTTTTCAGGATGCAGCAAGAGAGCTGTGTCCCATATAACCCTTCCAACCGTGGGCAGATAGCTGAGATCCTGGCAAGAGATGAGTCACCACAGTCATATCGTGGAGGATCCATATGACCGGATGAACAAGGGACCCACAGCCACAGCCATTCAATCAACACAGGATAAGCCAATGAGACAGAAACCAACGATTCTTGGTACAAAAACCCCTAACCTTACAACATTAAAGCAGCCTTAATACTCACCCACCACGGCTCAGGGAACTGAGCAGAAGAGGGGGCTGAAAGATTGTGAAAGCCGTGGTGGGGGAGACTGTCCAGAGGCATGGCACCCATCAGTAACAACACACTTGGGCCAGGAGAACAAGGCTGAATACTAGGCTATCCATGGTCCCCTGCCACAAGGACTGATCCAGATGGCCCACGGAGGAGGATATCCAGCTGATTGGGAATGGGGGGGGGCATTGGGGAATTGGGGATAAAAACTCATTGTTTGCTTACTAAATAATGTAACTACTCATTATGGACATTATAGATCTCCCTGGAACTCCATCTCCTAGGAGAGCCCACTAACACTTCTGGGTCCTGCCCAAAGGGCTCACTTAAATACAGGACAAGGCCCTTGTGAATCCCTGTTTCCTCCAGCGAGACTCCTCATATGAGTTTTGATTAGGGTCCAAGCTCAGTGCCCAATAACAGAGCCATGCACCAAGCAAAGGAGGTGTATCTATAAAAGGGCTCTTTTCACAGCCACAAAGAAGAATGAAGTTATGTGATTCATGAGAAAAATACATGCAGCTGGGGACAATCATATTGTCTGAATGAAGCAAATCTTAGAAATATGAGCATTTTATTTTTCTCTCATTTGTGTTTTCTAGATTCTATAAAATCACAGAAATTTTATGTGCATGCTAATATAAGTTGATATGACTTATCAAGGGAACAAAGGTGATTTAATGATAGAGATGAGAAAAGAGAAGGTAGTAGCAAGGAGGATGTATGAGATATACTCAATATTATATATATATGTATATATATACATATATGTATATATAAATTGTATTCATTTGTGTTGTATATTGTATATTTTCTTATATTTTCCAGAAGCACCACTACCAATAAACCTGTTTCTCTATGCATTAAGCAACATGTCAACCAATCAGTTCAATTTATTAAAAAAATTTTAACCTTCTTATTTGAGAAATACAGAGAGAAAGAAGTAGACAGAGAAAAAGTGAGTCTGGGCATGCCAGGGCCTCTTGCAAATGAACTCCAGATGCATGTGCCACCTTGTGCATCTTGCCTATCCACTCCTGAGGTGCCCACAGCCCACCCTGCCCTAACCAATCCCCAGTGGACCAGCCCCCAGTGTCCGCAGAATGAACGACAATCCTGAATCAAAAAGAACTTTCTGAAAAGGGTATTGTTATATGGTTCTGATTAACAAACACAGAATTTCATTTCTTAAATTCACATTTTCTTTTCTCTATATTTTATTATGCTCTGTGTGTAAACTGCTTGTCTATCACTCAACAGCCACTTTCATATGTTTCATTTTTGTCTGGACCCTGCCTGATTATTCTCCATAGTATTAGGCTGCTAAAACTGTGTGATCAGTGACAACAAACTAGAGAATTAAAACAATACAAATGATTCCTGAACTACTGTAATCCAGGGACCTGAAGATAGAATGTCAGCGGAACCCAAGAAAGCCTTTTCCCTCACATCCCCAGAGGCTCTCAACCTGGCAGCTTATTCACATGGTTGCCTCAACCTTCTCATGACTGTTTTCTCAGCTAGAAATTCACAGGGCTGTGTTCTGCCTGAGGAACTTCCAATGACTTTGAATTGCATTTTAACCTGTATCCAGCAATGCGTTTCTTTTCCTTTTAGAGACCTCACAGGACCCACCATCACTGTTATGGAAATAGGCATGTTGTTATTCATTTATTGATTGATGAAGCACAGGATGAGATCTATAACTTCTGCTTACTCAATTCTGTTCCCTCACCAGTGTGCCCTGAACATCCATCGCTCAACTAATAATGTCACATTTTATTTTACTATAGAGATGAACAGTTTCTAAACTTGTAGTCTAGTCCCAGTCACAGTTACACTTGTAGGTATTTAACAGACACAAACTACTTGTAGGATGTACTTTTCTTGGGACCGTGATGACAATTTTGATAAATTATGTGACAAAAAGGAGAGAAATCTTCTCTCCCACAACTACAGAAAAGACAATTCTGACATTGGAGTATCCACAAAGCCTATGACCTGTGAAGGGCATAGGGAAACTCTTTTATGATTCGTCCAATTTTTGATCACCACAGAACTTCCTTAGCCTGGGAAGCATATCGTTTTTATGTCTATTTCTTTCTCTAGTAGACCTCGAAATTCACATGTTTCTCTGCATTTCTGCATGGAAATTTCACTTTTCTTAAGAAACACACCTCTCTTGCTGGATTTGGAATTTCCTGTAAGCTAGTATGATCTCATTTTTCACTTAAGTAATTACATTTGAAAACATTACATTTCCAAAAAGAGGTCATATGCTGAGGTTCCAGAAGATGAGAGTTTTAGGAAAAAGCTGTTTGACCAAGTGCAAACCACAACCAACATAATTCCTCAGTGGAAATCCTTATGAAATAACATCTCATATCTTACCAATACTTAGTGATATATATATATATATATATATATATATATATATATATATATATATATATATATTTTAAAACTCTATGTAATATATTTAAACAGTATATTTTTGAATGGAAGATGAGGCAGGAGGATTGTTAGTTCTAAGCCATCCCCAGTGACATATTCACCCTGTATCCCAAAAGTTAAGACAATACTCAATTGGGTTCCATCAAGCTGAACATAGATAGAATGATATCAATATATGTGCTTAATAAAATGAATTGGAAACAAAGAAAACAATTGAAAAAATAGACAAATCAAAGAGTTGGTTCTTTGAAAAAGTCAATAAGATAGACAAACCCCTGGCCAATTTAATCAAACGAAAAACTGAGAAGGCCCAAAAAATCATTTAAACTAAATAAACACCTACATGACAGAATTTTAAGGTTCAGAGCTCTTTACTAAAGACTTTCAGGCAGTCATACACATATATTATTGAATTCACATGCATACATACATACACAATGTGAGATGATTAATTCTTGACTTTCTAAATGTCCTTTGTGAATAATTTACAATTAATGGCTTAGTTGCTTTACAAAGGAGCAATGCATTTGTTAATGCTGCTTTAGGGGTTTAATAATTGCTACCTAGCTTACAAAAGTCAGAAAATTCAGAAAGAGGAAAGGATTCTTGAAATATATAAATAGAAAATGAAAACAAAATGAAGTTTCCAAAGGATTCAGACATTTACTTTAGACAATTTGAATCTATATATACAAGGATCACTATGTCAAACCTATGACATTCTTAATGTATCTAATGCATTTCACATGGATCTTCTATTACTAAAATTACAGAGAATTCTAGACATGTAATCTTGTAAAATATGGAGAAACAATTTGATATCACCATACTTTAAAGAATGCTTCAATTTTAATTAAAGCTGTTAATAGGGAGAAAAGCTATCCAATATGAAGTAATTAATTACCACTTAACCTTGATTCTGACTTGGTGCTTGCACACTATGCACACAGACACACAGACAAACGCACTGCCATTTTAAATTTCTGGAAAATAAAAGGATTTTTATATGGAGTTGTATATTGTATGATTCTCCATTATTAAATATATAATTTACCTTTATTTAAAACAATATTACTTGGAATCATAAGCTTGTTCATATAATTTGGTTGTATACATGCAGTAAAATAGAAAATGTTGTTGGGTAACAATTAAAAGAGTAGATATTCAGTAATTTCCCTAAAAGTGTTTTAAGTATATGATATAATTTATGTTTAATAATTTTATTTATGTATTCCACAAATTGCACATGTAACATTGTGCATCAAAATGAAGATTTCTACTGTGTAAAGCACCCAGAAACTCTTTCTGGTACCCAAGTATGACAACACACATCAGTCAGCCTTGCCTTTTCCTCCCCACTGCTCTGCCCCACAGGGGAGTTATTACAGTGAGGGATACAATGCCCCATGTTTGTATTAAACATGGCTAGAAGAAAGGATTTACAGTGTTTTTACCATTAAAGACGATAAACATTCAAAGACATGGATGGATTCACCCTGACATGACAAGATGCATAAATGTATCAAACATTGCAAAGTACACAAATACATAGAATCTTTACATATTTCATAACAACTTAGGTTGAATTATGAAATAGATGAGGAAAAACTTTCATGTTAGCTTATCTGTACTCATAATTTTGTACGTTTTTATCCAGACTTAGTGGATAGTTTTTACCTACCAATTGTCTAAGAGACATTCATAATTAATAATGTTTCCAACTGGCAATTAATTTATCAGCAATTGAAATATTTGGCTGCACTGTACATTCCTAGGACAGAGCTTTAAGACAATCTCTTCATATTTTCATTGCCCATCAATTCTGGCACATTGATAGCTCCCTGAGCATAGTCGACAGGAACACTGAAGCAGAAAGAATATTTATTTATACAAGTTCTATATTGATTCCCACAAATTTTCTTTTTGTTTTTTTCAAGGTAGGGTCTCGCTGTACCCAGGCTGATGTGGAATTCACTATGTATTCTCAGCGTGGCCTTGAACTCATGGTGAAATATAAATTATGAAAAAAAATCTTTGAAATTTTTTATTCCCCATTTTTCTACTATTATGTAATGTGTTTTGTTGGATCATGTTCAATTTCTTTTTTTTATTGTCCATAATTAGATACATTGAGTAAGCAAATAATAAGTTGATATCCCCATTTCCCCAATTTCCCTCCTCCCTGTCCCCAATCAGCTGGACAACCTTCTCTGTGGGTAGTCTGGATCAGTCCATAGGGTAGGGGATTATGGATAGCCTAGGAGTCAACCCGGTGACACCCCCCTTTGTATGATGTCACTCAGGGGGGGCATATCTCTGGGTAATCTCCCCTACCAAGATTGTAAGAGTCATGCAAAATTTCAAATTAGATTTTTGAAAATTTTAACCTTACTTTGACCAACTTCATTAAATATTAGGAGAGGAATCTGTCACAAGACAAAATGTGTATTTTGTACTAAGAACTTATAAAATGGAAATCGGGTTCTTAAGTTTTGTGATCTTTGCAAATGGTTCAATTATTCTGATCCTTGCTTTGTTATTTGGATAATAACATGCTCTACTGGATACTTGCTCAGTGCTGTTCCTAAATATCTGACAAGAATCACCTTCAAGGTAGTTTCCTAGTTTATTATGCTTACAGATTTATGGAACACCTGTTAGGGAGAGCAAGGCAGCAGGAATGTGTATGGCCAATTCAGTCACATCAGGAATAGAGAGCTTGGTGAAGACAGAAAGTGAGGCTTGGCTTTCAACCCTCATGAGACATGGTTCCCCTTTTTCCAGTAATGCTCCACTTCCTTCTTAAATAAGACAACATTCTTTAAAAAGAATTTAAATAAACCGGGCGTGGTGGTGCACGCCTTTAATCCCAGCACTCAGGAGGCAGAGGTAGGAGGATCGCCGTGAGTTCAAGGCCACCCTGAGACTACATAGTGAATTCCAGGTCAGCCTGGACTAGAGCGAGACCCTACCTCGGAAAAAAAAAAAGAATTTAAATAAAACCTTTATGTCTCTGTAATGTGAGCTATTTTATAACTAATCATTTTAACATGATATTTTATATTCATTTCTTTTTTATTAATAATAAGTATAAACTCTGCATGTACAAATCTTGTGTTGGTACCCCCAATTCCCTCCTCCCTGCCCCTATTTCAATGAGGACCCTCCTCAATTGGATTGCCAGAATGCTCCATGGGATGGGGGGGATGAGATGTGCAAGCCGCAGACTTTTTTGGGGGGAGGGGAGAGGGAGATTTCAATGTCTCTGTATATTCCCTCACCATGGCTCTTACAGTCTTTTGGCCCCCTCTTCCACAAAGTCCCCTGAGCAATGGTGAGTGAGTTTTTATACTGCGTTATGTTGAAGACTTGAGAGTCTCTGGGGGTCTACTTTGGACTGTTTTCAGTATCCTCAGAGTCTGTCACCATTACCCTTGCTTAGGTTGTCAGGCTCCCTGTGGAAGCAGCACTCCTGCTCATCTCTCCACTTCCTCTGTGAGTTCACCAGGGTCCTAGATGATTTGTTAGGGTGATTTATCTCCTGCCTGGGAGTCAGCTATCATTTAAGGTCTTGTTGGTAGAATTGGAATGTCCAGGGTTCTGGCTGCCTTCTGAAAAATACAAACAGATTCTCCAATGGAGAGTGAGAGCAACATAGGTTAAATGGTACAAACATTATTAATTTGGTGAGATTATCCTGTAAGCAAGCCCATGGTGACTGTGGCCTTTCCCCTGGAGGACTCTGTATTCTTGGTCTCCATAGGAATTGGCCTTGGATCCCACTTCCAGCTAAGGGTTCCTTGCCACTGAGATCTCTTAGCCAATCAGAAAGCCCTTCATTACCATCTAGGTTAACGGCCAAAAACACTATTGCACAGGTCAGTAATTCTTGCCATGGTGGTCTCTGTCATAAAGCAGTGCCCCCTGCTTCCTCCTAAACTTTGGACCATTTCCCCCCTGGAAGCTCATGTAGGCATTTTTCAGTGACATTGTGTCTGTAGTCAGGAAGCAGAAGGTGAACAGAAGTGTGTGGTTCCTTTGTGTTACCTAAAAGTCTATCATTAGTTACCTACTTCCTCCAGCAAGACTCTGCATCTTAAATGTCCCTCAGCATTTCCCAGCAGTGTGCTGGGACACAAGAATGAAAACAGGAGTGCCCTGGGACTTATGGTTGAGGTTTCACTTATCTCTGGCCTAACCTGATTTTTTTTTCTAAAAAAAACAAAACAACTGATCCCTTCCCTAGAGTGGGAGGTCTCCTTTACCAGAAATCAAACCTAATCTTGGAACTGTGATTAGTTAGAGCCCTGTCTGACTAAACTGTGTCTCTGGCTCAACTGAGCTGGAGGATATACTCACCTGGAGAAGGCAAATTGCAATCTCTTCTCCTCATGGCTGGCCAGTGCAGAGACTCCTAAACTTGGAGGCCTTTGATAAGACTCCTTTTGGTAAAGGGACCCTCTTCTCCCACAGAGACGTTTTCCCCCTCATGAGGGGAGCCACCAATACGTTCCCTTCTTAATCTAAAAAAGCCTCTCTAAACCTTACCCTCTGGTGGCTTGTAATTTTAATTCTTTAAATTAGTATGAAAAGAATCCAGGAACTCTAAATTTGTTGGTGTTTTATCAAGGAACCCCCAGTTCTCTGTTACACTATCACTTTGAAACGAAGTGTTCAGAAACAGGAGCTTGTGGGGACTCTTTATACATTAGAAGCCACAGCATAAGCCTGCTTCTGTTCCTCTTTAGAAGTGATGTCCAGTGTTGTGTGGGACCAGGACATGATGACTACTGGACTCTGGTAACAATAAGTCAACATTTCGTTGTTAACTAGCAAAGGGGATTTAAATGCTGAACTAAAAACTTAAGAACCACATCAGGCCACAACACTGAGGCTTCTGTTTGTAGGACCAGGGATGTGACAGAGACAGCCCTACACATATGTGCCCACAAACAGCCTTAGCCAGACTCCACTTAGAACAAAGAGGGAAAAATGACAAGCATTTATATAATGTCAAGTGTTATGATAGATATAGTTAAAATGAAGTCAGTAATAGCATTACAATGATACAGGTAATGCATTGGGTTCTGATTTCCTGTGCTGTTTGCTTTAATATTTATTCCTCTTAGCTTCTTCTGCTACATAAAATAGATGATAATACACATTTGGAACTTCTTTTTTTTCTGTAAGGTCCTTGTTAGGAAGTATATGAAAAGAATAGATTTAAAATAATGATGCTGCCTTTTAGTCTATTCAATTCTTTTTACTAGAATTTCATGTTTTCCTCCTCTTAGTTAATAGCTGTGCCCTTGCTATCACTCAGTTGAAACCTGAACTTATTATCTCCTTTCTGAATCACATTTGCCACATACAATTCAAACATAAAGTTTGTTTCATTTTCTCTGGTTTTCTTGTTATTTATTTATTCATTTACTTTTAGTTTTCTCTGGCTTTCTTTCAATGCATTATGAAGAGCTAGCTGCCTGGGACAATTGCACTCTTATCTGTCTGCTAGATTTCATTCTGAACACAAACCACAGAGAGCTATGAGAAAGCAATAGATCCATTCATTGTTCTCTACAGGTGAGGAAAGGCCCATTTTCATTATCCAGTCAGAAGATGATAGACAGGTTAATTCTATTTCCTAGTTATTATGAATAGAGATTCAGAGAATATAGATGTGTAAGTATGCTTCTGGTAGAATACAGACTCCTCTAGTTGTATGCCCAGAAGTAGGATAACCAGGCCATGTGGCAGTTCACTATTTCATTTGTTGAGAAGACTCCATGCTGACTTCCCTAGTAGCTCTACCAGCATACACTCCCAACACCGGTGAATGAAGGGTACCTTTTTCCCACAACCTTGCTAGTATTTTCTTGTTACAACATTTCATCTTAACGGCAGGGCATAGTGGCACAAGCCTTTAAACCCAGTATTTGGGAGGCAGAGAAAGGAGGACCACCATGAGTTCCAGGCTCATTAGTATAATATAATATGTAATGTAAAATTGAATGAAATGAGAATTGGCAAGTTATGAAGGAACTAGAAGAAAATTTGGTGTATGACATTTATATCGGTGGCTATGTTCCACTATATATGGGCTCTGTAACTGTTAGGGAATTCCTTAATTTTCTTGATTCTCAAAATAATCCCGAGTGTAGAAAATCTGAAGACACCCTTTACAGAGTTCTGACACCAAATGAAAGAACGTGCTCCACCACAGCTCGCAAACTTTGGAAGCGACAGAGACTAGATCTTGGACTATAGAGTGAGTACCAAGACAACGTGGCCTAGAGGGAGATCCTACCTCAAGAAAAATAAATAATAAATAAGACTAAATAAATCCAAAAACAAAAGTTGACACTAAATGATGTAACTTAGGCTCACAAAGATAAAACTGCATGTTCTCCCTCAGATGTTGATCCTACCTTCTGACATTTGCATGTAGACGAACAAGGGGACGTGTTGCTGTGTGCAGGCCATCACTAGACAGGGGAGTGGAGGGATTGGAGGGGAAGAACAAACTGAAACCTGTCGTTTGAAAGTGGGAACGAAGCTTTGATCAAGGCAGGGCCTCTGGTTTACAGTAATAGATACAAACTCCCTCTTGCATTAATTTTCACTATAGCATCATCATATGCATTAAATATTTGCTTATGTATTATTTGCTCTCACTACACACATATATCCTACAGAGGCCAGATATGCAGTTAGTTTTGGATTCATTTTTGCCCAAGTGTGCAATGATTCTCTGAAAGTAGATGGGAGCTTAATTAATGTCTCCTTTGATAAAGAAAAATAAGTGATCAAGTTATACAGCAAAAATGTACACCTGCAATTGTGTTTCATGTACACAAAGAGGTCTCAGAAACAAAGGAACTCAGGAGAGAATTGTGTTCTTAAAATAAATATAAGAAGGAAGACAAATGTTTAAAAAAACTGGCCACACAGAAAAAAAAGAATAAGAAATAAATATACACATTCAAATCTTTAAATGTGTATACATAGACACACACATAATTTGCAACTTTATTGAATTTTGAGCTGATCGGTATTTTATAAAGACTACAACAGTTGTTACGTTTCTTCAGACATTATCCCTGCAGAAGTAAGAGAGAATTCTTTTTACTGAGGAGTCAGTAATGTAGGCAAAATACTGACTGATTCCTATTTATTTTGAAGACTAGAAGAAGAAAGAATTATTCTGATAATTTTTGGTTTATCACAGGTTTCAAGTTATTCTTTGTGTGAATTGTTTAAACTATTTTTTTCTCTTCTCTCTGTTGATGGTGAGGTGCAATAGTAGTTTATCAAAGAACTAAAACCATCCAACACTCTCTTAGTGCTCCTGCTCAAAATGTAGAAGTAAGTGACTCTTTAAGTCTTGGCAACATGGGACTGAACACCTCAACAAGAAAAAGATCAGGAGAGCCAACAAAAAATCTGGAAGATAAAGATTTTTAAGGAGAACCACCTGTCTCCTTCGGCTAAATAACCAATTTCTTACTTTTCATGAGAGTGTTCTTTTCCAACACAAGTTATATTTATTTTTACACCCCCCACACACACTTAGCATCATCTCTCCTACCAGATATCAGAGTGCTGGCTTATAGACAAATACACAGTAAGCCTTTCTTCAACAGATGGAAAAAATAAGGATGTACAGTGACATCTGCAGTAAAGGATGGATTGTAAGATGTGTGGGGAAATTGATGTCCGTTGAAATGAAACAAATAAACTAATTAGACTTTTGTTTTCAAAAAGAGGAAGGAAGGCATGTGAAGTATACTATTCTCAGGAGGAAGAACATTAGAAGAAGATCATTGTGAAGATGGCTAAGGTATTTACTTTTCCCCCTTCCAGAGGCACAAGAGCTAGGTAGACGATTGTGAGTTAAACCAACTCTTTTTTCCCCACAAACCTGCAATTTTACTCCTGAACAACCTCAAGTTATCCCTAAACACAGGCCTTTAAATCCTCAAGTGCAAACTGGATATTCACATTCCTTGTTTTAGGAATTGCACGTAATGACTCCTAAGGGTGCTGAAGTACGGGAGGTGCTCTGGTCAAAGGCACCTTTATAGCAACGGTCTTCTTGGCAAACCACCTAAGACTGATTTCTAAGGTGATCTTTAGAGGAAGCGTTTTACTTTTAAAAATAAGTCAAATGTCTGGTTTTAAGAAAACAAAAGTCATCTTGTAGAATTTCAGTTACTAAACTAATGAAATAAGGCAGTTCTTCACAGAAGATGAATGGCCATTCCTCTCACCTAGTTCTGGATTACCTTAGAACTAGTGTTTCTATTTTTTTTTTAATTTTCACACCTCACGAAATAAATAAACTCTGGTTTATACTCAAGCTATTTTTCATTTATTGCTCTGCTGTATGTCTGTTAACTCACACTTTGGGATAAGCGATATCGTCTTCAAAATAAGGTTAGAGGGCTGGTGAAATGGCTCAGCGGTTAAGGCACTTGCCTCCAGTGCCTAAGGCCCTGGGTTCAATTCCCCAGGACACACATAAGCCAGACCCACAAGGTGGTGGCCCTGGTGCTCGCCTGCTCTCTCGCTCTCTCTCTCTCTCTCTTTCTCTCTCTCTCTCTGCTTGAAAATGAATAAATAAAATATTTAAAAAATAATAATGTTAGAGATACCTACATCATAGAGTAATTGTACAGCTGGAGAAGTATATTTTATGCAAAGCTTTAAGCCTATACAAGTACCTTTGTGCTAAAAGTATGAGCTTAATGATACCATTATTAGTATACACAGAAATAAAAAACCTAAGAGGAATTGAGCAACAAGTAACTTGTTCACAGTCACACATGTAAGGAAGGTCAAGGGTGGACTTCTGCCCAGGGAACCTGGTTTAGAAGGATTAGATCAAAGTCCTTGCGTGGTCCCTCTGCCTTCTCAATTGTTGGAACACACAGCAGCATTAAGGGGAGCAACATACTGAAAGGTATGCAAATGCAAGGCTCCTGTATGGTCCCTGGTAGCCAGCAAGCTATACGTCTTAAGCCAATGCCAGGCTTCCCCACCAAGAATTTGAGGTTTAAGTGAATACATATTGTTTTTCCCATGAGAAAATATTTAAATTTCATCTGAGAATTTCATTGAATTGTTGGATTTCTATCTAGCATACAATGTGAATGAACCTATGCTTAAATATTATATTATATATAATTAACAGAATATAAAATGAATATAAATTCAGATAATGTAATATAAATTTGAATAAAATGAGAAAAAATTGGTCTATGACATTTATATCTATAGCTATGTTCTACTATATATGGGTTCTGTAACTGTTTGGGAATTCCTTAACTTTCTTGATTCTCAAAATATTCCCTAGTGTAGAAAATCCGATGACACACTTTACAGAGCTGTAACACCAAATGAAAGAACGTGCTCCACCACAGCTTGCAAAGTGTGGAAGTGACGCAGATGTTTGAGCATGACTTGGGGCAAGTGCCTCAAATTTCATTCTTTGAATTCTGAGCTCTTTTGATGCCTGATTTTCCCTTTGTTTTGCTTTGTCTTTGGTTTTATATATATATATATATATATATATATTTAAGAACATAATATCCTCATTTTTAGTTTTGCCAAATCCAAATTTGCAATATATTCATTGTTTGAAAATGTACCAAGGACCTTCCTACTATATAATAATAATGATTATTATTATTATTATTATTATTATTAATTTGCCTCCATTTGCTTCTCTTGGCAGAAAATAAAAAAAGGAAGTAGGAGAGGGATACATACATAGAACTAAAGATAGCATGAATAAGTACCATAGAAATCTATTTCTTCTTAGTTAATGGAATTCTTTGAGAGAGAGAGAGAGAGAGAGAGAGAGAGAGAGAGAGAGAGGAAGAAATTATTCTTTTTTCTTTTTGGTTTTTCCAGGTAGGGTCTCACTCTAGACCAGGCTGACCTGGAATTTACTCTGTAGTCTCAGGGTGGCCTTGAACTCATGTCGATCCTCCTACCTCTGCCTCCCAAGTGCTGGGATTAAAGGTGTGCGCCACCACGCCTGGCTAAGAAACTATTCTTGCTAGTTAGAACTAAGGAAAAAGCCTATGGTTTGGAATGCCATAGACCCTAGAGGGAAACTTCTAAGATTCTTTGGTTAAATAAAAAAGGTTATATGATTAAATCAAACCTTCTAAATGCACACATACATTTATCCCCTTTCATTAATGCCACTTTCGTTTTTGGTTAGAGGGCAGTGAAAACAAGATGGCAATGTGAATTCCAGAAGACTCAAGACTCATCAAAATGACAAGAAGACAAAGCTGAGTGCCCAGGACTGGACGTGTCATGTCTGGCACCCCCAATAGTACCCAGGGAACATTGCAGAGGAACTGGTAGACTGTTTCCAAGTGAAGCTCTCACTGTTAACCAAAGAACCTTCTCTATGAAGATGATGATAAACACTGAGAAGATCCCATACTCACCAAAGCAGAAAGTAAGAGGCCACCAACGCTGAAGGATACTTACAACATGCCCTCCAAGATTCAGAGAACATAGTGGAAGATGAGATGGAAAGAATGTAAGACCCAAGGAGTTCCACTGAGTGGAACTGATGATCTTCCTGATATAAACCATCTGGTGTGTTCATGACCCCTCAGTGATAACAGATACCTCCCTCTAGACCTGCATTGTGCTGAGCCCGAAAACATTTTGCCATAGAGGAAGAAAGGAAGCAAAAGAATGTGATAACAAAAGAGAGGAAAGATCTCCTTGAAAAAAAAAAAGGGTCCTCAGTGAAATGGGGAACACAGAGGGGACAAATGATCTTAACATGATGGGAAAATGAACCACCTATACTGTGTTCATATGGTAAAGTTCTGAATAAAAATGTCTTTTGCCTATGAACCAAGAAAAATTTCAATATCTTAGACATTTTAAAAATGTTTAAATATGAAATGATTTATAAAATATGAAACTAAGACAGATGTTTTGTTGCTTGGAGTCCAGAGTTGATGACAGGGGTGTGGAAAGATGTCTCAGCCTTTATAAAAGGCACTGGTTTGAAAATACTCATGGTGTGTGCTCAGATGTGTGAAGAGGGTAACACAAATCCCAGGGTCCATTTCTTGAAGTTCTATATCATTGGACTTGCTTAGTCTCTAGGCGGAAGGAGTGTTTTTCTTTTTCATCTTCCAGTAGCTCAATGTGAAAAGACTATAAGCAATCTTGAATTTTTTGTTACTATTCTTAAAATTCTCTAATAATAAGATATGATTCTCTTTGATAGAAATGGCATATATATAGCTCGCGCGCACACACACACACACACACATACATATATATATATATTTTTTTTTTCTAGGTCTCTCAGAATTCTCTTTATGACAAGATAATGGATTTTTAAGAGTATATCTTAGAATTAATGGGAATGTCACTGGTTCATAGAGCCAAGTGTGTTAGTCAACTTTTACACCTAATGTAATTTCTTTTCTTTAATCTCAAATATATATATTTATTGTCCATACTGTGTTACATTATTCAGTGGGCAAACAATGAGCTGTTATCACCAATTCCCCAATGCCCACCCTCCCCATCCCCAATCAGCTGGATATCCTCCTCTGTGTACCATCTGGATCAGTCCTTGTGGCAGGGGCCCTGGATAGCCTAGTACTCAGCCCGGACCTCCTGGTCCAAGTGTGTTGTTGCTGTAGGGTGCCATGCCTCTGGATAGTCTCCCCCACCACGGCTCTTACAATCTTTCTGCCCCCTCTTCTGCATAGTTCCCTGAGTCGTGGTGGATGAGTATTAAGGCTGCTTTAAGATTGTGAGTTTAGCGGTCATTGTGATGAAGATCTTTGGTTTCTGTCTCACTGGCTTATCCTGTGAAGGTTGAATGTCTGTGGCTGTGGGTCCCTCGGTCCTCCCATCATTCTCTGTGGGGTTCCATCTGGGTCCACCACGGTATGATTATGGTGGTTCCTCTCCTGCCAGAATCTCAGGCATCGGCCTACGGTTGGTTGTTAGGGTTAGATGGGCTTCAGCTCTCTCGCTGCATCCTGAAAAATAGAAGCACAATCTCCTTCTGAGAGTGTGGTCCATATAGGTTAGCAAATATACACATCTCTGGTTTACATAGAGTCTATTTCTAGAAGCCTCCCAGTCAATCGCTCCCTCAGTGCATCTTGTCTTGGGATCCCAAGAGTATGGGATCCGGTGACTTAAGCCCTAAGTCCCAAGTTCCAGACAAGGGGTCCCCCACACTAAGTGGAAAATTGGCCAAATTTGAAAGCTGTTGAATGTCTCCCCCAGGCCCAGGCTCCTCCGTTGCACAAGTGCTCCTTTCTTGGTTCGCTGTTCTCTCCCAGTAGGGGGTGTGGTCAGCCCACTCATGACCCCAGATTGTGTTTCGTGTCGGTGGTCTCTGTTTACTCAAGCCGTCGTTGATCATTTTCCCCTGGCAGCCTGTGCAGTGCCTTCCAGCACTACATTGACTGCCTTCTGGGGCTGGATATCGTTCCGGACATTGAAGGGTCTCTAGATGCTGGTCGATGGCATTCTGTGGTTTCTTCAGCAAAAGGGTTTTGCCTAAGGCCTAGGGAGGGCACCCAAGAGCTTTGATATAATTCTGTCTTGTTGTTGAAATCTCATGAGTCGCTTTGGTCAACAGCTCAAAGAGGGAAGGAACCATTGGTTGGAACCAGGGGTTGTCAGGCTGATCTAAATTACTCACAGACTTAGACTCTCTCCCCTATCACTCATGACCCCTCTTGCCAGATGACGCTCACTATTTACTCAATAGGTTACTATGAGCTCGTGAGGAATATTTGTTTTTGAACCTAATATGGTTTACCCTCAAGCTTAAGCTATTCCCCTCCCCCCATCCCTTACCCCTCATTCATAACCTTTCACTTCTTACTACTAGTCTGCATAAAGAACACGGTTATCCTGGTTAAGGACCACATATGAGGGAGAATATGCGGCGTGCGATTCTCCGTTCTTTTGAGTGTTCGCTTAGTAAGATCTGCTCGAAGTCAGACCATTTTTTCGTAAATTTCGATATGTCATTTTTCCTTTAAGCTGAGTAAAATTCCATTGTGTAAATATACCACAGTTTCTCTGTCCATTCCTCCATGGATGGGCATTTGGGTTGATTCCAATACTTGGCTATTATGAATTGAGCTGCTATAAATATAGTTGTGCAAATGTTTCTGTGTCGAGATGTGACATCTTGTGGGTAGATGCCTAGTAGAGGGATAGCTGGGTCCATTGGTGGTTCTATGTCTATTCTGTTCAGGAGCCTCCACACTGCTTTTTTTTTTTTTTTAAATTTATTGTCCATAATGAGTTACAACATTTAGTGGGCAAACAATGAGTTTTTATCCCCAATTCCCCACTGCCCTTCCCTCCCCCCTCCACTGGATAACCTCCTCCATGGGTCGTCTGGATCAGTCCTTGTGACAGGGGACCATGGATAGCCTAGTATTCAGCCAGGTTCTCCTGGCCATGCCTCTGGATAATCTCCCCCACCACGGCTCTTACAATCTTTCCGCCCCCTCTTCCGCATAGTTCCCTGAG